>SKCR01037941.1:0-77796 GCA_019454045.1 Zanthoxylum bungeanum | reverse complement strand
CATTCCCGTTCATATCTAATATGAAATCTGTCAAACAGATTATTATGGAACCTTATTCTAAATAAGTTCTGCACTGTTTAAAGCTTATCCGTTGAAGGAATGGTAGCTCAGAGCGACTCACGATAATCCTTATAATGTCCAACAAAATTTGGTTTATCCAATTCGGACACACCGTCAAACTGACGTGTTCCGGGAAGATTGCTCATTTGAAATAATATTATACTCTTTCAAGTATATTATAAACTTATTGCTTAAGTATTTTCCATTACGGTCTAACCGTGACGGTTTAACACTTTAGCCGATCTGTTTGTTTATTTCGCGTCGAAACTATAAAAGTTTCCGATTTGTGTTCTTCAAAAGAAATACACAACCATAACGCGATGCCACATCCGTAAAGGTCACGAAATATTCATATCCACCTCTAGCCTTACCTAGATATGGGCCCACTTGCTTCACTGTGAACTAGGGCTAACAGATTTGTGGCATTTACACTTTTACCAAGTAAATAGTGTTTTAGGCACTTTGCCCAATAAACTAGATTCGTAGACTTTATTTGAATGGAATCAAATCAGTCCGAGTACCCACTCTTCAAAAGTGTGGATATACGATTCTTGTTTTAGTTGTGTCCCAGACAACAATGCCACAATTGAGTTTCTTCTGATCAAATCAGTTTGAGCTATTTGTTTGTCATGTTTATGTTTGAGATTTATTTATATTCAAAATATAAATGATGTTATTCATATCTAATGTGATTATCTCAATATCATCTTTATATAATAAAACACTTTAGTGTTCTAGAATATAAAGGTTCACCCGCAGCGGGTTAAACACTGATATAGAGATAATGTATCTAGTCAAACTAGTTACATTATAACTGTTTCCTAATTTAAGTACACACCCGAAGGTAGTTCCTAAACTTAGGTAACTACGGTTGAAATAGCGACTTTCATCCCGTTTCCAAATCGCAGATTAATCTCGATTGAAGTCAGTATTCTGTTCAAACCAGATTCTGAACATCAATATATATTTATGTATCACACTAAGTATTTAAAATCTAATTTCAATACTGGTCATGAACATATTTACGACAATCATATTTGAAGTCAGAGCCTTGCTTGTCTCATTTTCCTTCATGTCTATTTTGTCCAAACGGCAGTCACGCTTCCGCGATCCTGTTTGCCACATTTAGGCAGACATTTTAGGATATGTCATTAATCTTCCTAGAAGATTATAATGATTTTGCCTTTGCATTTTTCAACATTCCAGAAGCCTTTGGCCTAGCCACGGCCTTCTAGAATATTGAAATAAGGTGCGCCTTGCGCTACTTGCCTATTGCAAACTTTGACTTTATCTCTTTGAGAATAGTCATTAACTCTCCAAGAGTTAAGTATTGCAATTTAGTACTTCTAAGATTCTAAGGATAGATTCTTTGAAGATCCTTCAATTTCATTATCATACTTTAAGGATATTGTAGGCATTGCATTTTCGCATGTGAAACCCGATGATGAGTCTCATTTGGAGGCACTACCTTTTGAGTCATGAAAGCCGCGGGAAACGGATATCGGAAGGGGGAATTCAGGATAAACAAGCTCACTGTCTTCGTTGGTGCTGCGTTCGTTACTTTCGTTCGAACCTCGTGCAGATTGCGGACGTTCGTGCCGCGTGCGATGAGGCGTTCGAACGGAGCCGGTAATTCTGGTTTTGCTGCTAGCCTCACGCCCAGCCCATTTAGCTCCCCAAAGCCCATAAAACACATCCCAAATTAAATAATTAAATATTAATTAAATATTAAACATTAAATATTAAACATTTAAATCATTTACTAATTAAATAAAAATAAAATAAATCATGCCTAATATAAATGAATCAAATATATTATATACTAAAACTAAAAATAAGATTTGCCTAATTAAAATCAATCTTAACCAATTAAAGCCAATCATATATTTGACTTCCTAATTCAATAAGATATCCACCAATTTAAAAGTATTGACTTCCTAATCTAAACCAAATTTGTCCCCCCTCAATCTTTGACTTTCCTTGCTAAACACTAAATCATATCCTAATTTAATGCACAAATCCCTTCCCTTGTAAACCCTAGCCATTCTCTATATAAACAACCCCTAACCAAGGCCATTCCTCTCCTTGACACAACACAATTCACACCCAAGCTCTCTCGAAATTTCTCTAAACTCTCTCTACACACCCAAAACACATCCAAGAGAAAACACTTCATACACACACAAAAAGAAAACAAAGAAACCACCACAAGACCACCCTCCATAGCCGAACCCAAACTCACCCATAGCCGAATTCTAAAACACGCCAAAACAACCTCCTAGATTACCTTAAAACCGTAGCCCAAAATCCTTAAAAAACAGTAACTTAGAAAACTACATAGATAATCTTAAAAGTAACCACTTTTAATTGCACTAAGAACCCACACAACTTGGAATAGTTCTTTGAAAACATTGAAACAGGTAGCCCGTGCAGTGAGCAGCAAAACAGGAGCCGAATAGGAGCAGGACGGAGTTCGAACAATAAGCAAAACAGCGAAGCAGTGAGCTAGGACGTTGAACCAGCGGACCAGAAAAGTTGCGGAGCTTTACCCCCCTTTCGATCTTCGTGGAACGTGAGTCCGAGAGACGGCTTAAAAGGTTAGACCTGAGGGTATCTTTCACACTTGTTTTCCTTTTCCGCATTATTTATTAAGTATTTCTTGTATGATTGTAATGTTGAAATGTGTGTTGTGATTTTTGAGTATATAAATATGCATGAATTATGAGATGTAATATGTTGTGGGCATTAGATGAATGAGAGATGTGTCACTCTCGCGGTATATCGGATGGAAACCCAGACATAAATTTCATAGCCGATTCCGAATGGACGGTAATATGATCTGCACTCGGGCCACAACTCCACGTACCGCTTGAGTAAACGGCACCATCTCTCTTTCGTTGTGTTGCTTTTTTATTTATTTAGTTTTCTCTTGAATTCAATATATTGTTTATTTTTGCATGATTCAACCAAGCGCATGGGCTTAGTGAGTTAGTCCAAAGGTCCTCCATTTGTGAGACAAAGAGCCGAAAAGGCCACCTTCGTGACATTACTTCGCCGCGCCGGTTGATGTATGTTCGGTTGGACGCAAGATACGTTCAATCGAGCATACTTAGTTTGATATTATTATCTTTATTTTCGTATGTATAAGTCAATCGAGCGCATGGGCTTAGTAAGTGTGATGTGAGATCCCCTATGGGGAGGGGCTAAAAGCCCCCTTTTCCACGATGCTTTGCCGCGCCGGTTGATGTGTGTTCAGATTGGACGTGAGATGTGTTCAATCGGGCATACTTGGTTGATATGATTGGTTCT
The DNA here is from genome assembly GCA_019454045.1 of Zanthoxylum bungeanum. Classification (NCBI taxonomy): domain Eukaryota; kingdom Viridiplantae; phylum Streptophyta; class Magnoliopsida; order Sapindales; family Rutaceae; genus Zanthoxylum; species Zanthoxylum bungeanum. The sequence continues at coordinate 74,427 of SKCR01037941.1, read as the reverse complement.
AGTCTTGTACGTGTGACGTGATGCGCATGGGCTTAGCATGTTGGTCTAAAGGTCCTCTCTTTGAGAGATCAAGAGCCCCCAAAAGGTCACCTTTACGGCAGTGCTTCGCCGCGCCCCTTTATTTTCTGTATTGCATCCTATTTCATGCATCAGGTCCGTGTCCGTTCGAACGCGTTTGCAAACGCAACTCGAACGCGCATACATTTTGCCTTATCATGCATCAGGTCTCCTTTCCGTTCGAACGCGTTTACGAACGCTACTCGAACGTGAGCATTCTGTTTCCTTTCCGTTCGAACGCGTTTACGAACGCTACTCGAACGTGAGCATTCTGTTTCATTTCCGTTCGAACGCGTTTACGAACGCTACTCGAACGTGAGCATTCTGTTTCATTTCCGTTCGAACGCGTTTACGAACGCTACTCGAACGTGAGCATTCTGTTTCATTTCCGTTCGAACGCGTTTACGAACGCTACTCGAACGTGAGCATTCTGTTTCATTTCCGTTCGAACGCGTTTACGAACGCTACTCGAACGTGGCATTCTGTTTCATTTCCGTTCGAACGCGTTTACGAACGCTACACGAACGTGCACACACTGAACTGAGTCTGTCTTATTATATTCATGCATAATTGCCTATTGGTTGATCTTTCTTATGCGATGTGTCAATGTATTCATATGCTCGTGTCATGATAACATTTGAGTATTATTTCTTGTGGTATATCGGATGGAAACCCAGACGTAAATTCCGTAGCCAATTCCGAATGGACGGTAGTGCGGTCTGTACTTGGGCTACAATTCCACGTACCACTTGGAAAAGTGCCCATATGTGTGCTTGTATGGTTACCATGTGTGCTTGTATGGTTAATATGTGTGCTTGTGTTTTTCCTGAATATGATATGCAAGTAAAGATGTATGTTAGTTGTTATCTTGATATATGTTAAGCATGCAATCTTATATATGAAATACATGTATATTTAGGCGCATATTTTATTTTATAAATGTGAATTTAGAAGCATGATGCCTCTAGAAATAATTGTTACTTCAGCTTGTTTAAATTATTATATGAATCCTTTCATTACAAGTGACATAAGTAAGGGACCATTACGAACCCAACGGTTTGAGGTCTTCCCTTGCGAGGGGTGAGTGCGGCCTTAAATCTTTGTCCCGGTTCACACCGGGTGGCGACTCCATGTTATTTCGTACTTCCCAACTAGGCCGCGAGCCTAGGAACAGAGTCGCTCAGTTTCTGTGTCCCACAGATATAATCCTTAGTTCTGATTCAGAAATTAAGGAGTCTACTGCGACAAGCTTAATGGATTAAGCACTAAAGTTATCATCACATAAATCTTCCAAAGATTATGCTCTACTATTTGCTTAACTTCGGGCTTAGGTCTAATATGTTATTTTATTAAATAAAGTAACTTATTTTTCCAGGACCATCCTGAAATTTATTCCCAATTTTGAAAATTAAACCATTTAAATACATTTTCCCCAGGATTATGTTTTAAATGCCAATCTTTCAATTATATCTTGATTTTAATAGTCCTACTATTTAATCAACGATTTAGGTACTATTTATTATACTGATTACAATAGTACAACTATTTAATCAACTATAATTAATTAAATCAAATATATTGATTACTATAATCCAATTATATAACCAACTATATATGAATTATTTGAATACAGTCCAACTGTTAATTAAAACAACAATTTAAATATTAGTCCAACTAACATTTAATATATTTGACGAATGATATTTGTTTTGAGCGCGTATGGCAAGTAATTAAACGAATATTGCAAATTCAATTCTTGCCTCCCACTATTTTTCGTCGAGCCTCTAACCCTCTGTCGAGTATTCGGGAAACCGAGTTTCCTAGCGGGCTAGGATCCCATTAAATATCACACAATCTTGACTTTGGCCAACAAATTGTATGATAATTAACTAGGTAGATCTCTAAGATCGATTGGATCCAATCCAATTCCTAGATCCGGTAGGGGGACATCCAAGTCCGAAACATATATCTTATATATGCCAATACATCCAATGTATTACCTAACCTTTTCCTCTGAATCAACTAAGCTTGGCTTTGGCACAACAAACTTAGTGATCCCAGTTAAGCGCGACCCATTGACCATGGAAAGCTTCGTAATCAATGTCGATGGACAAGAAGTGGTCTTGACTTTGGCCAACAAACAACAACTTGGACAAGACACCAATATGTAACAAAGCCTTCGTGATTCAAACACATCCTCATGGACAAAGGCCTTGACTTTGGCCAACAAGCCAATGTCAGTCTCGGATCTTGATTGAGAATCACTCAATGGAATGAAAAACGCTTAATATTGTTTAAGGGTTTTTCGCGTGCAAATTGGAAACCAATTTATTATCTTTGTTAAGGTCTCATCATCATACACCCTTAAACATGCATTCTAAACACATAATAAAGCGCATATGAATAAAATAATAATGATATGCGGATGGATACTTTACACATTGATCCTAGATCAAATCTCTCGCATTCTCTCTCCCGCTAGCATAAATATTTCTTCTACCCGTTACACTACACTTCTAAAGAAACCTCATTTACATTGAGGGGAATAGGTGAGAAGAGAATACAAAGAGTATTGAGGTGATAAGGCTGGACACGCAGGTCCAATAATAAATCAAATTTATTCAACAATTTCTAAAATTGCCCCCACCCATCTAATATCCATCCGATATACATTATTCATGCATCACAATCATGTATTCACACAAGCATGTTATCAATAAATCTAATCCAATTAATTAATCTGATATTATTTATGACCATCCAATGTTCAAACAACGATTTGATTTTGCACGAGTCAAACTCGTTTTTGCGAATAAGTACTCAAAGTACGAATTCTCGAATTAAATTAAACTACATAATTAAATCCAATTCAATTTGTATTTATTACTAATTCGGTATTTAATTCCAAATTAAATATTACACTTTAATAATAAACCTTTTCGACTTAAATTCCAAATTTAATCGTTACGGGTCTCAAAGCCCGATTAACGTCCAACGTCAATTTAATTAAAGTCTAATTGGCTTTTAATTAATTTCTTTAAGGCGTGGACTTTTGGTTAACTAGGGTCAAACCGATAACCAAAGTCCAATCCGGGAGTTACCCCATAAGCCCAGAAATCAATTTTGGCCCATTAGGCCCAATTAAACTTTAAAGGTCCATTTGTCGCATTTGGGCTTTATGGATGCGGTTTTGGGCCCAATTGGATCCAACCAATTTTGCCTAAACCCAACTTGGTACAACCAAGCCCAATAACAACTTTAAAAGACCAAATCCAATTTTAAGGCCCAATTTAATTAAATTACAAAATCCAATTTTATAATTTAATTGCCTAAAGTATATAACACAATTAATCACCCAAATCAATATTTCCAAAACATCAAATTAGCCTAATTAATCATGCTTATCATTATTAAATAATGTCCAACACAATTTAACAAAAATCAAACCCAATTACATGCTACAAGTGTCTCGGCCAATGGGAAATTTCATGCCCAAATCAAATTCAATCCAATTAAATTCAATTCAACATTAAATCAATATCCCCAAATGATTTCCAACACATCCAATGATCAAAAATCAAAAAATCCAAGACATTAGGGTTCATTGTATTTTCGGCCAACACAAAAATTTGGGGAAATTTGTTCCAAACAACATTTCATCAAATTGATCCAATCAATCATCAATTAAAACACATTTAAGTATACTAATTCATCCAATTTCATTAATCATGCTCAAAATCAATTTTACCCAAATTTTAACCCTAAATTTTTTTATGCTCAATATTGGCTCAAGATACCATTGTTGGTTTCTATTAAGGTCCCAAGATCATAAACAAGCATGAAACAAGTATGAATACACATCAAAGGAGTTGCGGAATACTCACAAAGAACGGATTGGATGCTACGAAGAACAAAAATCTTCATTTTCTGCCTCCTCCAAGCTCGGCAGTGGGCTGTTCTGTTGTCCCCATTTTAGGCCATGGACTCCATGAAATCTTCAAGCTCCAAGCTTCCAAAATGGATTCCAAGCTCACGAAATCACTACCCTATCACCTTGGTATGTCTCCTAGAGTGTGCTAGCACTTAGATCTTGCAACAAAATCATCATCTTGCTTCCTCACTGTCACGGTTTTTCAACCAGAAAATGGAGAAGAAGAAGTTGGCTCAAAGCCGAATGGGAGAGAAGGAGGGAAAGGTTCCAAAACCGTAAAGATGGAGAGAGAGAGTAAAAGAAATGTGTTAAGTGTATTTTATATTTATTTTCCAAAAATAAATCAAATACTAAAACCATTTCAAATCTCAAAAGTCAAAAAGCAAAAATCTAATCAATGCTTTCCAACTACCAACATCAATCAATAGTGACATGTTGTCACATCACTCAAAGTGACTAGACATCACATCAATCGATTGACGAGTGATTTGACACTTGATTTGACTTGCGTGCCGCACTCGAATTCGAAATGTGAATGCGCTCGCAAACAATCCCGGGCTCGGGTTCGCTAATTCCAAATTAACGAATTTTTCGTCGCGACGTAATTAAATGATTTTGCCTAGCGAAATCACTATTCACGTCGGTAACGAATTAATTCTATATTAACTCGTTCGCCCGAATTAAAATCTAATTTTAATTCCGCGTCGAAATCCAATTTCGTTTAATATATCGAATATATTAATTAATCGATTAATTCCAAATTAATCGTTCTCTCTCTTTAAATGATATTTTATCCCAGATAAAATATCTCTGTAATTAATCCCAGATTAATTTTCTCTATCCTCTAATTAATCCCAGATTAATAAAGTGCGAGTCATACGTCATCGGTGAATCTTCAGGAAGCGACCCATGAGATCCCCGGATATGTTGGCAGTAAATTCGGGTCGTCGGACTATCCGAACACGTAAGTACCTCGTACTACGTTTATACCGATTTACAAGACAAGGTTGGCTTCTAGCAAAGCGCCATGCCTACCCAATTCTCCAGAAACATGCTTACAAGAATAAGCGATCTATATCTGGCGTAGTATACGTGGTATTGTATATGTCGATCCAGTACCGGATGATCACGTACTAGGCCTGAGGCTGGAATTGTGTATGCCCCGTACAAAGCACATGTCGGATGTCTGGTAACTAGTCTCTATAATCGGATATACATGACCTTGTCATAATATCCCAATAGCTGTAGCATTTAAGAGAACCAGTCTCGTATCCTACGTGACCATCATCTCCACTATGACTGGAGTGAGACTTCCGTCTTGACATCACACCCAACACACTACGATTCTCAATATACCCAGCATAGGCGTACACAGAACCTGTTAAAGTCCTGGACGGCCGCAACCAAAGTATATTGATTGTCGCAAGTATTAGCGGTGCAAGTCTCAGGTTAAGACCAAATACACCTACCCTGATTTCGGACTTCCATAGACACATAGTCATACTACCAATGGAATTCCGAGGGGGTCTATCCAGAGAGAAGCTGTTTCCCGTACCATCGGTAAAACACAACCTCCTATTACACTTGCATGAGTATCATATACTCAAATATATGAGAACTATGTTGTTGTGCCCTCACAACGCGCACAAGTGTAATACTAGTCTTTTACACATTTATCGTTGTCCAATCTCGATAATGCTCTGACTAGGGATATTTAATGATTTATCCTTCGTGGATTGATACTGTCTCATATCATTCTCAATCCAAGAACAAATCATAGGGACCTCCTATCATTTATACATCTTGGTGATCTAATCACAAATGATAAGAGAGCAATCTCCTTTGTCACATAGTTAATTTGTACAACAACACTGTGATCTGTATAAATAGTGACGCTATGGGTCATAATTGTCCAACAGGAATGTCTTCAAATTGGTAGGTGATTTATTTAAATTAGGAAGTGATTTATTTAAATTAGGAATTTAATTTAATTTAATTAGATTTTAATTTAATTTAATTTTCAATTTAATTGGTTTTAATTGAATTTAATTTAATTTGTAATATGTATTTTAAATGTTTTAATTATTTTTGGATTGGGCTTGGGTGAGATGGGCTTGGTGTGTGTCTCGCGGGGGTTTGGGCTAAGAATGTGTTTTAAAACAGAGGTCCAACAAGTGAACCCGAAGCGAAACGAGCGAATTAAGTCCAACAAAAATGTCAATTCTTGACTCTTCCCTTCCGACGTCCGTTTCCCGCGACTTCCACAATTAAAGAGGTAGTGTCTCCATATGAGACTCATCATCGGGACTTATATGCAAAAATGCAGTGCCTACAGTCGCCCCCACTTTGATGGGACTTGTGCAGTGTGTGACAATGACAATCCTATCAAAGTTTATGCAATGCATTTTTACTTACCTGGCTCGCCAGCTCCCACTTGACTTGCATGTTGCTTTAAATTGAGTTGATCTGGTGGTCCATTTTCGAATTGTGCTCCATTTTTGGAGCGCCATTTTCGGCATCTGTTGTGTGTGCTCCATTTTGGAGTGCCATTTTCGGCATCTGTTGTGTGTGTGCTCCATTTTAGAGCGCCATTTTCGGCATCTGTGTTGTGTGCTCTATTTTGGAGCGCTATTTTCGGCATCTGTTGTGTGTGCTCCATTTTGAAGCGTCATTTTTGGCATTTGTTGTGTGTGTGCTCCATTTTGGAGTGCCATTTTCGGCATCTGTTGTGTGTGCTCCATTTTGGAGTGCCATTTTTGGCATCTGTTGTGTGTGCTCCATTTTGTAGCGCCATTTTCGGCATTTGTTGTGTGTGCTCCATTTTGGAGCGCCATTTTCGGCACCTGTTGTGTGTACTCCATTTTGGAGCGCCATTTTCGGCATTTGTTGTGTGTGCTCCATTTTGGAGCTCCATTTTCGGCATTTGTTGTGTGTGCTCCATTTTGGAGTGCCATTTTCGGCGTCTGTTGCGGTCTATTTTCGAACCGTGCTGTGTGAGAATGTGGCTCATTTTTGAACCGTTACTTGATGAGATGGTCTTTGCCGCTACAAACCTGGGAATACAAAACAAAAGTTGCATGTATGTGATATGTATGCATGTATGCATGGATATGTTTCATATTCCGATGGGTTAGGCCTTCCTTGGTCCATTTCCGAACCGTGCTCCATTTTCGAAGTGCCATTTTCGGCGCCTGATGTGATAGTGGTCCATTTCCGAACCATGCTCCACTTTCGGAGTGCCATTTTCGGCGTCTGATGTGATAGTGGTCCATTTTCGAACTGTGCTGTGTGAGAATGTGGCTCATTTTTGAACCGTTACTTGATGAGATGGTCTTTGCCGCTACAAACCTGCGAATACAAAACAAAAATTGCATTTATGTGATATGTATGCATGTATGCATGGATATGTTTCCTATTCCAATGGGTTAGGCCTTCCTTGGTCCATTTCCGAACCGTGCTCCATTTTCAGAGTGCCATTTTCCTGATCCCTTATTCGCGGGGTGGTTGACTAGTCACCCCCAGACTCGATTTAGCTTTTTGCTCTTCGTTGCTTGCACTCGGCCAAAGTAGATCATGTGATGTGACGTTCCAAAACTACTGATGATCTAGGCCTCGACCCTATGACTCATCCCCAAAACTGATACCGATGCTGATGTGGGCCTCAACCCTGGGACTCATCCCAAAACTGATACTGATGTGGGCCTCGCCCCCAAACTGATACTGATGTGGGCCTTGCCCCCAGACTGATACTGATGCGGGCCTCGCCCCCAAACTGATACTGATATGGGCCTCACCCCAGACTGATACTGATGTGGGCCTCGCCCCAGACTGATACTGATGTGGGCCTCGCCCCAGACTGATACTGATGTGGGCCTCATCCCCAGACTGATACCGATGTGGGCCTCGCCCCAGACTGATACTGATGCGGGCCTCGCCCCCAAACTGATACCGATGTGGGCCTTGCCCCCAGACTGATACTGATGCGGGCCTCGCCCTAGACTGACACTGATGCGGGCCTCGCCCCATGCTCCATTTTTAAGATTGATTCTGATGTGATGTCACATATCAACATGTTGTATTGCCTCTCACGAGATAGTCCTGATAGCTAAACATATTTTCATCCTCAACGGATGCTTCGCGTCGAAACCAAAGAACCTTCAAAGTACTTCATATACTCAAATCCGACCGTTTTGAGTGCGTGATCTGAACTAGACTCCTAGTGTGTGTGTGCCAAGGCTCTGTCGCAGCTTAATCCTTAAGTAAGCCAACTCGATGATTTTGTCTTGGAGAATTGGATCGGTGGGTCTAACCAACCTAGATGTCTTGATCATACTTTGTGATTACTTCTTCGTACTCAACATGATATTGTTTTCTTCTTTCTTTCTTTCGTCTCTTTATTTTCTTTTTTTTCTTTTGAACTTTTTTTTTTTATGTTTTTTCTTTCTTTATCTTTTTCCGACACACCTACCCTTTAAGGTAGCATTTCTCCTCATGGTGGTCGTAATACTCACCCAAGGGTAGCTTTACGCTTATCGGTTATAGGTGGTCTATTTTCCTTTTTTTCTTTTCAGAGACTTTTCTTTGTTTCGAACCATATCATATATCGTAGCATAAGTAAACCAGGATGGACATCCAGGCAAACGGTCATTCACTGATCCGCCATCTCTTCAACTAGTCATCTTGCCGACTACTCAGGCTTCCACTGCTAAGATCCCGTAATTAAGTGCTCGTGAGTCTAGCCGAGATCAACTACTCAAAATATCGGACGAGAGTACATCTCGCACTTATCGTTTCCAAGGTTTCACCCCAAAGCAAATAATGTCATCACCGGACTTATGCCTAACTATTAGGGACTAAAAACAAAAAAAAATTTTGAGGCCCCCCAAATGGTCTTTTTATCTTTGCCGTAAAATTTTCTGTTTCTCGGTTTCCTTTTTTCCCAACGGATTATCTATTATGGCTTTTAAGACACAATGGTTAACATGATGCGTGTATGCATGAGATGCATGAAATGCGTGTGATGCATGGAATGTATAAGTCGGCCCATTATCATTTTAAAGCATTCAATCATACTATTGCGAGGTGCAAACTTGTCCCAGTTGAAAATGCCCAACAGGTTTACAATTTTGCGATAACATGGCTAAACAACTTCAAATGATAAAAGGCCTAAACACGAAATGGCCCATGGGCATTTTAGAAGCTTTTGGCCCAATTTCCATAAAGCACAGACTCGTCCCAATTTAAATGGCCCAACAAGCCCATACCTCATGACAAAATGTCCAACTGGATCCAAATGACGATGGTCCTAAACGTAAACATAAATGAGTAGTTTCTATTGGTCCTACAACTACAGTTCATATGTGGGTTTATAGGGGTATAGACAAAGGCTCTCGTCGACGAAGGATTGCCCACAACTAGGTCTCCCCACTCAAGGGTCCGAGCGACCAAGTGAGCGCACCTTTTTTATACACTAAGGTACGTGCCAACGAGTTATGGTGCGTGACTGACTGTCAAATGGGTTTCCTATTGTAGATTCCCCAGAGGGAGGGTGGAGCGAACTCTCTTAAATACCCAAGCCTCTTAGGCTCTTATCGCCTTGGTGACAGGAATAAACAACAAGTCCTCCAAATTAGTCTGTCACAGTGAACTGCGGGTAATGATTATCTAGGTGCCTTCACAGCTTTTCCTTATAGAAAGGTAGTGAATGAAGGAAGACACCAAACCATTACCTAGCTTTAATAATGCCTTTGATTAAACCCTTTCAACCCACGATAGACACGGTTAACTAAAGCATAAATCATAATCATTACAAGACATTATTGCGGGGCCGATTCTCTATCTCCAGTGGAGTCGCCAGACTGTAGGACACAGAAATTGACGACGCTGTCCCGGGCTCGCGGCCCGGTCGGGAGTACGGAATAGCCCGTGGGGGAACTAAACCGGAGAAATAACATGGAGTCGCCACCCGGTGTGAACCGGGAAAATGATTTAAGGCCGCACTTACCCCTCGCAGGGGAAGACCTCAAACCGTTGGGTTCGGAATGGTCCCTTACTTATGCCACTTGTAATGAAAGGATTTGTGCAATAATCTAACCAGGCCTAAGCAACATATATTTCCAAGGATAATCTACTCCTAAGTTCGCATGTATAAAATAAATCATCATAACGACAAACATACGATATCACACAATAATCTCATGAACATGTTGAATCATCAAACAAGAAAAATAAATAACAACCTAAACATAAACGTAAATTGAACGCCTATTGCGAAAGAAGATAACCAAATCATGCATAGAGGAATAACGTACTAATGGCTAAATCATGCTTAAGAAACAAGTAACATCCTAACGACCTAATCATGTTTTAAGAAACAAGTAATATACTAACGACCTAATCATGCTCGAACACAATCTCACGAACACATCAAATAGATAAATGCGGGAATACAAATAGATGACAATAGTAAAAGTGTCAATAATGGAATGATATGATTAGTTACATAATGCAAGAGAAATCACCCAAGAAGCAATCATGCATGAAATGTGATGAAACGGACTCGGTTCACTGTATATGCGTTCGTGTAGCGTTTGAAAACTCGTTCGAACGGTAATAAGAAGGTTCGCGTTCGTATGGCGTTCGAGAACGCGTTCGAACGGGATAAGACCTGATGCATGATAAAACAAAATGCATGCGCGTTCGAGTAGCGTTCATAAACGTGTTCGAACGGACTGAGACAGAATGCTTATGTTCGTGTAGCGTTCGGAAACGCGTTCGAACGAGAATAGAAAAATGGCATCTGAAATGACACAAACACATGCATGGATTGAACAAATACACAATGTAGGACCTCATGTGCCCAATTGAACACATCTCACATTCAATCGAGTGCATCTCGTCCGGCGCGGCAAACATCATGGTAAATGTAGCATTTAGGCATTTCCCTCGAATAGAGGACCTTTAATCCACCCTAGTTAGCCCATGCGCACTAGAATGCAATGCGTGCGTAAATAAAGCAATGATATGCAAAGGGTAAATGACACAATAAAAGGCGCGATAAAAGGCGCGACAAAACATCATGGTAAAGGTAGCCTTCAGGCGTTTCCCTCAAATAAAGGACCTTTAATCCACCCTAGCTAGCCCATGCGCATTATATTATAATGCATATAAAATAAAGAGACAATAATGTAGGACTTCGTATACTCGATTGAACATATCTCACATTCAACCAAACATACTTCGTCCGGCGCAGCAAAGTATTGTCATAAAGGTAGCCTTTTAGACTTTTCTTCCCTCAAATAGAGAACATTTAGACCAACATACTAAGCCCATGCGCACTATATCATCAATACACAAGCAAGTAACGTGCGGAAAGTAAAAGACGGAATATAAAATGCGAATAATAAACAAACAAGATAAAAAAAGATGTGTCGTTTGCTCAAGTGGTACGTGGAGTTGTTTCCCAAGTACAGACCGCACTACCGTCCATTCGGATTCGGCTATGGAATTTACGTCTGGGTTTCCATCCTAAACACCACAAAAGACGACACATTTTCCCATCCATTCAAAGGCCACAACATGCATCCACAAGCGACTCTCATGCGAAGAAAATAAATAAAACAATTAAAAGATGAATGAAAATAAATAAGAAAAGTGCCCTCAGGTCTAACCTTTTAAATCGTCTCTCGGAAGTACGGTACACGATCGTCGGAAGGGTTGATACTCCGCAACTCCTCCGGTTCACTGGTTCAACGTTTTCCCTTGCTATTTCATTGTTTGGGCTGCTGTTTTCACTCCATTTCGCTACTGTTTTGCTGCTATTTTCAGTCACTTTTTTACGGTAAAAGGCTACTTTTTTGGGGGTGTATTTTGTGTGGTTTTCGGGACTGTTTGTGCGTTTTTTTTAGGTGCAGTTCCGGGTTAGTTCGGGGACTATTTTGGGCTGTTTATTCGGTAAAGGGGGACTGGTTGTGCAGTGAGTATTTGCGTGGATAGGGGCTACGTGTTGAAGAGTTTATGGCGCTGGAGGCAGGCGGATTAAAGGGGCTTTACACGCAAGCATCAAAGGGTTGGTGAAGGTGTGTGGCGTGAAGCAAAAGAGGTTGTTGAAGGCAGAAGGAAGGGCTTCGGTTCATGTTTTGTCTTTTTTTTTTTGGTGGGGCAACTTTCTTATTTAAAGTCAGTGAGGGTTGTGTTTTTATTCCGTTTAGGGGGCTGGCTGTTGAAAGTTTATTGTTGTTTCGGCCAAGGCTGTTTGTGGGCTGGTTTCTTGCGTGGCTTAGGGCTGTGTTGTTTTTTTTGAGAGAGGGAATGTGATAATTGGTTGGTTAGGGTTTATTTGACGTGTGAGAGCCGGGAGAGAGGGACGTGAGTTGTGTGTAATCTAGAAAGAGGGACGTGAGGGAGCTATTTTATAAAGAGAGAGGGACGTGAGGGAGCTGTTTGGTGAGTTACCAAGAGAGAGATCTTTGGAGGGTTTATTTGTTTTATTTTTTTGGCCGTGAGAATGAGTGTCAGAGAGAGCATGTGCATGAGTCAGGGAGATATGAGATGGGCGAGCTGAGTGAAGAGAGAAGGGCGAGTTTGGTGAGAGAGAGAGACACGGGAGTGTTTAGGGTTTCTTTTCTGTGAGTGTATTACCGTGAGAGTGGAAAGCCCCCTTAGGGTTGCATTTTGTGTTATTTTTATAGTTGTCAATCAGGGTTATGCATGGGTTTTAAAAAGGAAACAAGATCAATTAAATATGTGTGTATTTTAATTAATTTATTAAAGGAAAGGATATTTGTATTTTAGGTGGGAATGTCTTCAAATTGGTAGGTGATTTATTTAAATTAGGAAGTGATTTATTTAAATTAGGAATTTAATTTAATTAGATTTTAATTTAATTTAATTTTCAATTTAATTGGTTTTAATTTAATTTAACTTAATTTGTGGCATGTATTTTAAATGTTTTAATTATTTATGGATTGGGCTTGGGTGAGATGGGCTTGGTGTGTGTCTTGCGGGGGTTTGGGCTAAGAATGTGTTTTAAAACAGAGGTCCAACAAGCGAACCCGAAGCGAAACGAGTGAATTAAGTCCAACAAAAATGTCAATTCTTGACTCTTCCCTTCCGACGTCCGTTTCCCGCGACTTCCACAATTAAAGAGGTAGTGTCTCCATGTGAGACTCATCATCGGGACTTATATGCAAAAATGCAGTGCCTACAGTTCATAATCTTGAATTTGGGTATTTTTGCTTGGAGCATGATTTTATCAAATTGATTGTTTGAGTATGCTTAGATTATGATAACTTAGAGTTATGCATGATTAATTTTATGAAAAATTGATTAGATAATTTTCCCAAAAATTTTGGCTTGGCCGAATATATAGGAACCCTAAACTCATGGTGATTTTGATTTTTTAGACCATTGGATGTGTTTAAAATGCTTGGATAGATTGATTTGTGATTTAATTTGATTGAAATCAAAATTGATGAATAAATCCCATGATTGCCGTGAGCCTTAGAGAGCATGTAATGACTTGATTTTGTTTCAATTATGTTGGACATGGATTGAATATAATAAAGCATGATTAATTAATTAAATTGGTGATTTGGAAATGTTAATTTAAATAATTAATTATGGCTATACACTTTAATTAAATAAATTGTGATATTTGGAATACTAGAATTTAATTAATTAGGCTTAATTTGGAATTGGGCTAAAATTGTTATATTTGGGCCTAATGGGCTTGGTTGGGCCAAGTTGGTTTAGGACAATTGGATTGGATCCAAATTGGGCCTAAAACCATTCCGTTAAGTCCAAATACAATAAATGGGTCTTTTAAATTTAATTGGGCCTAATGGGCCAAAATTAATTTTATGGCAAATAGGGTGATTTCTTTATTGGGCCTTGGCATTTGGGTTTGACCCATATTGGCCAAAGCCCATGCCTTAAGAAATTAATTGAAAGCCCATTGGACTTTAATTAAATTAACATTGGATGCTAATTGGGCTTTAAGACCCATTAAGATTAGATTTAGAATCTAAGTCGTAAAGGCACATTAAAAGTGTAATTATTTAATTTGGAATTAAATAAGAATTAGTATTGAATACAAATTAAATCGGATTTAAAATTGTAGTTCGATATAATTCGAGAATACGCACTTTGAGTACTTATTCTCAAACGAGTTGGACTCACGCAGATCAAATCGTTGTTTGAACATTGGATGATCACTTAATTCAAAGATTAATTAATTGGATTAGATTGATTGAATAACATGCTTTGTGTGAATACATGGATGTGTTGTATGAATAATGTATATCAGATGGATATTAGATGGGTGAGGGCAATTTTAGAAATTGTTGTAATAAATTTAGAATTTATTAAATTGGACCTGCGTGTCTAGCGTTTATCTCTTGACTCTTTGTAATTCTCTTCTCACCAATTCCCCTCAATGTAATGAGGTTTCTTTATTGTATTATGTAATTGGGTAGAAGTTAGAATATTGCTAGCCGAGGAGAGGAAATAGAGTGATTTGTTCTAGGAATAATTTTTGAGATATCCATCCGCATATCATTATTATTTTATTTATAATGCCTTATTATGCTTTTAGAATGCATGCTTAAGGGTGTATGATGAGACCTAATCAAAGATAATTAATTGGTTGCCAATTACGCGAAAAACCCTCAATAAAATATTAAGAGATTTCCTTCCATTGAGTGATTCATTCTCAAGATCCAAGATTGGCATTGGTTTGTTGGCCAAAGTCAAGAACTTTGTCCATCGCGGATGTGTTTGAATCATGAAGGCTTTGTTCCATATCACATGTCTTGGGCAAGTTGTGATTTTTTGGCCAAAGTCAAGATCATTTCTTGTTCATCGACATGGATTACGAAGCTTTCCAAAGTCAATGGGTCCTGCTTAACTGGAATCATTAAGCTTGTTGAGCCAAAGCCAAAGCTTAGTTGATTCAGAGGAAAAGGTTAGGAAAATATAATGGCATATATATTGTATATATGTTTCGGACTTGGAGGTCCACCTACCGGATCTAGGAATTGGATGAGATCCAATTGATCTTAGAGATCTTCTTAGTTAAATATCATACAGCTTGTTGGCCAAATTCAAGGTTGTGTGTTATTTAACGGGATCTTATCCCACTAGGAAACAGGTTTCCCGAGTACTCAACAAAAGGGTTAGAGTCTCACCGAAAAATAGTGGGAGGCCAGTATTGAATTTGCAATTTCGTTCAAATACTTACCAAATACGCGCTTTCAAATTATTTATCTCACTTTAGATATTTACTAGTTGGACTAATATTCTATTATTTTTCTTGTAACAGTTGGACTGTACCCATAATCGTTGATTGAATAGTTAGACTATTACAATCAAGATGACTGGAAAGAACAGCATTAGGGACATCGCATGGGCAAAAATTTCTTTAATGGCACGAACTTTCCTGACTGGGAAATGAGCCTCAGGATTGTCCTGGGGGCTGAGAAGTTGTTATATACGATAGAGAGACCTCTCGACCCTAAGCCCAGAAATGAGCAGCTGCTTGAGCTTGAGCTTTGGAAGACTCACAACGATAACAACTCAACTGCTCAATCTGTTATGCTTGGTGCGATAACTCCACAATTCCGTCGTCAAAACAAGGGATTGGATCCCTATGAAATGATGGCGAAATTGCATGACATTCATCGATCTAACCTTAGATCGCAGAAGTATGAGTTGCAGAAGAAGCTCTTTCGCGCTCGCATGTGAGGGGGTACATCTGTCAATCACCATGTGTCGCAGATGATTGCTGACATCGAACAGCTGGGACAGCTGGGCATAGTCTTCGAGGCTGAGACTTCTATAGATTTGATCTTACAGTCTCTTCCTGACAGCTGGAGCGGGTTCATCATGAACTACAATATGATGAACCAAGATCATACTCTTGGAGAGTTGATGTCAATGCTGCGTGAAGCAGAAAAAGAGCTTTTGAAGGGCAAAAAGCGTGAGGCGCACTTTGCTTCAACATCTCAGTCTGCCAAGGCTTGGCCGAAGGCTACTGGAGGTGTAAAGAAGAAGAAGGGCAACGCCAAATCGTCAAAGTCTTCTGGGAAGACAAATGACAAATCCCAAGATGTATGCTTGCAGTGTGGCAAACGGGGTCACTGGAAGCGTGACTACCATGAGTACAAGGCGCACATGAAGGAAATCAAAACGAGCAAGGCACCGGCTTCAGGTATGTTTATTATAGAAATAAACATGTCTACTTCTAGTTTTAAAAATTGGATTTTTGATTCTGGTTGTGGTACTCATATATGTATTAATGTGCAGGATCTGCAGATTAGCAGGAGACTGGGCTCAGGGGAGATTGATCTACGAGTTGGAAATGGGACTAGAGTCGCTGTTTTGGCCATTGGGACTTATATTTTGGAACTGCCTTCAGGGCATGTACTAAAACTATCAGACTGTTATTTTGTACCTAGTTTGACTAGGAATATTTTATCTGTATCTTTATTAGCCCAATATGGGTATACTTTTGTATTTAGAAACACTGAGTGTTTTATGTATAAAAATGATATGGAGATATGCAGTGCTGATGTGAATAATGGTCTTTATATTTTGAATATAAATCAATATCAAACATATAATGTAATAAACAAAAGGCTTAAACTAAGTAACAAAGATGAAACTTATATGTGGCATTGTCGTATGGGACACATTAACAAGACTCGCATATCCACACGTTCGAAGAGTGGGTACTTGGACGGATTTGATCCAAACTCATCTGACGTCTGCGAATCTTGTTTATTAGGCAAAATGCCTAAAACACCTTTTAGCGGTAAAGGTGCACGTGCCACCGAACTCTTAGCTCTTGTTCATAGTGACGTATGTGGGCCTATGTCTAGCCAGGCTAGAGGTGGATATGAGTACTTCGTAACCTTTACAGATGATGCATCGCGTTATGGTTATGTGTATCTTATGAGAAACAAGTCGGAAACCTTTAAGAAATTCAAAGAGTTTCGACACGAAGTAGAAAAATAGACCGGTAAAAGTATTAAGACATTACGGTCGGACCGTGGTGGAGAATACTTGAGCAATGATTTTCTTGATTACTTGAAAGAGTATGGTATTCTTTCACAGTGGACTCCTCCTAGAACACCGCAATTAATAAGTGTGTCCGAACGGCGAAACCGAACTTTGTTGGACATGGTAAGGTCTATGATGAGTCGCACTGAGCTACCTATTTCCTTCTGGGGATATGCATTGAACAATGCAATACTTATTTTGAATAAGGTTCCGTCAAAGTCTGTTCAACAAACTCCGTATGAGATATGGATAGGAAAGAAACCGGGTTTCTCATTCCTGAAGATTTGGGGTTGCTGGGCATACGTTAAACGTTTGGAAGGTACCAAACTTGAACCCAAATCGGATAAGTGTCTATTTGTAGGTTATCATAGGGAAACCAAAGGATATTACTTTTACAACCCACAAGAGAACAAAATATTCGTTGCTCTACATGCGGTTTTCCTCGGAAAGGAATTCCTAAATGCAGTGGTAAGTGGGAGGAAAGAAGAACTCGATGAAAATCAGAGTGATACTGTTCCTAACACAGAATCCTTAACGGAACACGAACAGTTCATCAGGGATGAGAGTATACCAGAATCTTTGAAACCGCGTAGGTCAGAGAGAGTCAGAAAACAACCTGAGAGGTATGGGTTTCTGATCTCACCTTATGTAGATATTAATCTTATTGAGGATGATGAACCGGCTACGTATGTGGAAGCGATACAAGATATCGACTCCGCTTTATGGCAAGAGGCCATGAAGTCCGAAATGGATTCCATGTACACCAACCAAGTTTGGACACTGGTTGATGCACCGGAAGGCGTAAAGCCTAGTTGTTGCAAATGGGTCTTCAAGAAGAAGACCGACATGGATGGCAACATACAAACGTACAAAGCTAGGCTTGTAGCGAAAGGGTATCGTCAACGATATGGTGTCAATTACGACGAAACTTTTTCACCTGTTTCCATGATTAAATCCATTCGGATAATGCTTGCGATTGCAGCATATTTCGATTACGAAATATGGTAGATGGACGTCAAAACTGCTTTCCTTAACGGAAACCTTTTGGAGGATGTTTATATGCAATAGCCTGACGGTTTTGTCGTACCAAGACTTGCAAACAAGGTTTGTAAGTTAAATCGATCCATTTATGGATTGAAGCAAGCATCGCGTTCTTGGAACCAACGTTTTGATGAGATCATAAAAGAATATGATTTCATTCAAAACGAGGATGATCCTTGTGTATATAAGAAGGTTAGTGGGAGTGCACTGACATTCATTGTCCTTTACGTTGATGATGTATTGCTTATGGGCAATGACATTCCCATGCTACAATCGGTGAAAGCTTGGCTTTCATTAAAATTCTCCATGAAGGATCTGAGAGAAGCAGCCTTTATTCTAGGAATAAAGATCTACAGGGATAGATCTAGAAAGCTGCTTGGACTCTCCCAGAGCACGTATATTGACAAAGTGTTGAAGAGATTCAACATGGAACAGTCTAAGAGGGGACTGTTGCCAGTGTCACATGGCGTCACTCTATCTAAGGACATGTGTCCTAAAACTCACGATGAGAGAGACAACATGAGTCGGATCCCGTTCGCTTCGGTAGTCGGATCGATCATGTATGCCATGATATGTACGTGACCTGATGTCTCATATACTTTGAGCATGTGTAGTCGCTATCAGGCCGATCCAGGTGATGGTCACTGGATGGCGGTTATGAACATCCTTAAGTATCTTAGACGAACTAAGGATGCTTTCTTAATCTATTGAGATGGAGAACTTGAGGTAACTGGGTTTACCGATGCAAGTTTCCAAACTGATAAAGACGACTGTAAGTCACAATCTGGGTACATATTTTGTTTGAACAACGGAGCAGTAAGCTGGAAATCTTCCAAGCAAGAGACTATTGCCGATTCAACAACAGAAGCGGATTATAGTGCTGCAACTGAAGCAGCAAAAGAGGCAATTTGGATCCGTAAATTCCTAATTGGATTAGGAGTAGTTCCGTTAACAGCTGAGCCAGTTCCATTGTATTGTGACAATAACAGGGCTATAGCACAGGCTAAGGAACCATGGTCTCATCAACAATCCAAGCATGTTCTTCGATGTTTCCATCTGATTCGTGAGATCATACATCGTGGAGATGTGAAGATCGAGAAGGTCGCATCAGATGACAACATTGCAGATCCGCTGACGAAAGCTATTCCTCATCAAAGGTTTGAGCGCATGTACATAGTTCAGGTGTTAGATGCTTGAGTGACTGGCTATAGGCCAAGTGGGAGATTGTTAGACAATTATGACCCATAGCGTCACTATTTGTAAAAAATATTGTGGTTTTTGTACAAATTAACTATGTGACAAAGGAAATTGCTATTTTATCATTTTGTAATTAGATTACTTGAATATATAAATGATAAAAGTCCTTATGATTAGTTCTGGATTATAAGATATGAGACAATATCAATCCACTAAGGTTTAATCATTAAATATCCCTAGTCGTAGTATTATCGAGACTGGACATCGATAATGCGGAATAGACTAGTATTGCACTTATGCGCGTTGTGGAAACATAACGACATAGTTCTCATATATTTAAGTATTGGATACTTATGCAAGTTTGATATGAGGTTGTGTTTACCGATGGTACGGAAACAGCTTCGCTCTGGATAGACCCCTCAGAATCCCATTGGTAGTATGACTATGTGTCTATAGGGATCCGATTTAGGGTAGGTGTATTTGGTCTTAACTTGAGACTTGCATCGCTAGTACTTGCGACAATCAATACGCTTTGGTTTTGGTCGTCCGGGACTTTAACAGGTTCTATGTACGCCTCTTTTGGGTTTATTGAGAATTGTAGTGTATTGGGTGTGATGTCAAGATGGAAGTATAACTTTAGTCATATGGAGATGATGATCACGCAGGGATACAAAACCGGTTCTCTATTATGTTGCAACTATCGGGATAATATGACAAGGTCATGATTATCCGATTATAGAGACTAGTTGTTTGTGATCCGATATATGCTTCGTACGAGGCAGACACTATTCCAGCCCTATGTCTTGCATGTGACATCAGATACTGGATCGTAATACACAATACTACATATACTACGCCTGTTATAGATTATATATTCCTTAAAGAATATTTCTGGAGAATTGGGTAGGCACAGCGCTTTGCTAGAAGCCAACCATGTCTTGTTAATCGGTAAAAATATGGTACGGGGTACGCACGTGTTCGGATAGTCCGACGACCGGATTTACTACCAACATATCCATGGATCTCATGGGTCACTTCCCGAAGATTCACCGATGACGTATGACTCGAACATAATTAATCTGGGATTTATTAGAAGAGAGAGAAAATTAATCTAGGATTAATTACGGCGAGATTTTATCTGGGATAAAATTCATTAATATAGAGAGAACGATTAATTTGGAATTAATCGATTAAATAATATATTCGATAGATTAAATGAAAGAGAGCCTTCTACCTAGTCAAATACTGAACTGAAAAAAGTTGGAAAAGAATCAATAGAAAAAGAAAGAGTTGGAATTGATCGATATATTTCTCGAAACAAACGAACAATTTCAACGCCCATGAAGTGCAGCAAATACTTGAGGAATTACGAAAGCCCTTTGCGAGTGCTTGGAACTTCAGTTCGGGAATCGTGATAGGAAATTCAATTGATGGAACCTGTATCATTAGGTATTGATCTAAGCGGTTAAGAGGGTGAGAGCTGCCTTCGCTTTTGGCGTTCCTTCGTAATTAGATTTCATAGCGGAATTAAAATTAGATTTTAATTCGGGCGAATGAGTTAATTTATAATTAATTCGCGAGTGACTTTAATAGTAATTTTGCTAGGCATAATTATTTAATTAAATTTGATTTAATTAAGTCGCAACGGAAAATTCGTTAATTCGGAATTAACGAACCCGAGCCCAAAATGTGTTTGCGGGCCCACTCGGATTTTGAATTAAATTGGGGCCCACAAGTCACATCACAATTCACATCACCTAGTCAACTTTATCAACTTTTGGTTGATAGAAGTTGGTGGGAATTTTGGTGGCTTGTTTCTTACACAACCTTGATGTGTGAAAGACTAATACCAACCTTTGGTATTTGGTAACTTGATTTTGAAAATAAAAAAAAAAAAAAAAAAAAACACAATTCACTCATCACACTTTTCTCTCCCTCCTTCAACGTGAAAAGCCTATCTCCCTCTCAAATTGTTCACTTTGCCGTGAACTACAAAGAACAATATGAAGAGTTTTGTTACAAAATTCATCCTAAGCTAGCACTTAAAGACTCTTCTAAGGTGATAGGGAAACCATTCCCATTGAGTTTGGAATCAAAGTTCATTGCTTGGAGCTACACCATTCATTCAAAGATTAGCTTGGAGCAACTTCAAAGGAGACAAAATTATATTCTTAACACATCCAACAAACCGATCAAAGTGAGTAAAATTTCCGCTACTTCTTTGCGTATTCACACATTTTTTATTCTTAAATGATCTTGGGATTGATCTTAGAAACCCAACAATATAAATTTGTGGTTTCATTTTAAAATTTTATTTTAAGTCGTGTCATGGTTAGAACATCATATGCCTATGATATAGAGTTGATCTGCTGTAAAAAAACTCGGCTCTTAGAAAATGATAAATATTGGTTGATGTCAATGCTAAATTCTTAAATTGAATTAGTCTTGAGATGATTCTTTGCATATTCAAGCACTTACATCAATTCTATTTTAGTTTATACTTGAAATTTGAGACTAAGACAATTTGAATTGAGATAATTGGATTGAATAAATGACCATTAGCGTAGATATCTATCTCTATCTTAAAATTGTATGAAAGCTAGTATCTCAAAGAGCCACCCATAACCTTTTAGCGTGAAGCTACCCATGGGCAATCGTAAAACTACTATAAGGAGAAATGCTACCTTAAATGGTAGTGCAAAAACTTAAGAAAGGAAAAAAAAGAAGAAAAAAGTGGAAGATAATAAAAAAATGAAAAATGGGGATAAAAAAAAGAACAATAATAAATGTTAAAGCCAAGATACATGAGCTTAATGATAGGATATAAAGATTTTAAGATACATAGGTTGTTTTGACCCATTCTATTTTAATTTTCGAGATGAAAAACTATTAAGATTGATGATCTAAGGGATAAACTCTAATGGAATTGATTCACACACACACTGCAAGAATATAATAGAGATGAATTTGATTTTTGAATGAATTTAAGACTGTTTACAGTATTTTGAAATTTTCTTTGAGCCATTAACATCTTATATAAAGATCTTTGAGGTATTATTTGAAAATCTGACCACGTTATGTCTGTTTCATTTTTCTACGTTCGTTTATTTAGTAGTTTTAGATAGACCCGGCCACGGTTCCGGTTCGGGTTCCGGAACTGAACCGAAAGGCGCCCGTTCGGTTGGGGTTCGACCCCAACTCGAACTGGTGGAACCGTACGGTTCCGGTTGGAACCGTAGGGTTCCTGTTGGAACCGTAGGGTTCCAATAGGAACCCTACCCCCAACGGCTAGTAGCCGTTGGGGGCAGGGAGCTGTTTGGCTCCCTGCCCAAATAAAAAAAAAATTAAAAAAAAATTATTTTTATTATTTAAAATATAAATTACTAATGTACCCCTAATAACGGTAATAAAACGGTTATATTTAGGGGCATTTTTGGTATCAAAAAAATTCTAAAATTCTATAAATAGGATTCATTTTTCATAATTTCATCACACCAAATTCTCAACTCTCTCATTTTCTTAATTCTCTTATTCTCAATCT
Source organism: Zanthoxylum bungeanum (assembly GCA_019454045.1). Classification (NCBI taxonomy): domain Eukaryota; kingdom Viridiplantae; phylum Streptophyta; class Magnoliopsida; order Sapindales; family Rutaceae; genus Zanthoxylum; species Zanthoxylum bungeanum. The sequence continues at coordinate 51,601 of SKCR01037941.1, read as the reverse complement.
TACTTCAATACAATTCTCTTATAATCTTATATTCTTATTCTCAATCTCAATTCATTTAGTTGTTAATTTATTATCATTCGCATCGCAATTATTCAATTTTCTTATTTTTCTTCCTAATTTCTCAAAAACAAAATGGCAAGCTCATCTGAGAACATAATGTCAAATATGCCAACCCAGGAGAGCGGCCCTAGTGTTAGTGCACAATCACGGAGAAGATAAGTTAAGGCTCGGTCCTCGGATATTTTCAAAATTCATTTTAATTTGGAACGCCTAGAAGATGGTTCACAACGAGCAATTTGCAACTATTGTGGGGTTATCTATAAATTTTCTGGTGGATATGGCAATATGATCAAGCACATGGAAAAACATCATCCGGTTGAACTTGACATTGATACGACGCAAACTCAAATGGGCAGGTACGCATCATCTAGTAGAGGTACGAGTAGTGTAGATTTATTTAAATATTCTGATGCAAAAAATAGAGAAGAATTTGCGAAATTAACTTGTATGGCACATCTTTCTTTAAGCTTTGGTGAAAAACTTCATTTTACTAATTACGTGCATAATGCTTTAAACCCTGCTGCATGTAGAATGACTCGAAACACAACAAAACGTCATATTTTCAAATTATATAAAGATGGTAAAATTATTTTAAATGAAATATTTAAAGAGATGAAAGGTCGGATTTCTATATGTTCTGATATTTGGAGTGACCATTAGCAAACACACTCATAAATGGGTGTGACTTGTCATTGGATTGATGCATCATTTACCATGCAAAAAAGACTTATTGCATTTAGAGTTTTTGATAACCCACATACTGCACATAATATTTATAGAATGATGAAGGTAATTTTTGATGAATATGGTTTAGTAGAAAAAAATTTAACAATTGGATTTGATAATGCATCTGCAAATACTGCATCCATTCATGATTTAAAATCCTTATGTGAACCAAATTTAGGGGGTCGATTTTTTCATATTCGTTGTACATGTCATGTCCTTAACATATGTGTGCAAGACGGACTAAAATTATTATCACCTTTCCTTGATCCAATTAAAACGGCACTTAACTGTATTTGGTCATATTCTCAAGTTATGAGAGAATGGACCAAGTTTTGTAAAATAAATGGTATTAAACCGACTAAATTTTCAAGAGATGTTCCAACACGTTGGAATTCTACTTATTTTCTTTTATGTCAAGCATTTCAATACAAAGATTCATTATGTAGTTTTTTTTCTCAACATGTTCAAAATATCAAACTTTATCCTAGTCAATGAGATATTTGTGAAATTTTTTTAGATATTTTAAGAGTTTTTAATGATGCTACTTTAGTTTTTAGCGGTGTTTATTATCCTACAGCACATTTATTTCTTCTTGAGAGTTTGAATATTGTTGGCACTCTCGATGAGCATGTTGACAGTGACGACCCTAATGATATTATTTTGCTCAAAGCCATTACTGCTATGAAGGTAAAATGGTTGAATTATTTTAGAGAAATTCATTTACTTTATCTTATTGCTGCTATTTTTTATCCTAGATTTAAATTAGAAGGTTTGAATGGTGGTTTACAAGCTTACTATGGTTATTTAGGAATATTAGATGAAATTGATATTACGAGCATAATGACGAAATTAAGAAGTGATTTAATTATTTTATTTAATGATTATATTGTAAGATATAACTTAGGAACATTAGGTCAATCTAATAGTAGCGAACCGGTAATTCAAACAAGACTTAGCGCAGGGGATCGTTGGTTATTGCAACGAAATAAAAAATCTAGGGATACGACAACTAATAACCCTGAATTAGATAATTATTTATCTACAAATTTTGAGTTTTCTAATGAAAGTTTATATAGTAAAAATTTTAAAATCCTTGAATGGTGGAACCGGGATCAAAATATATATCATTTTTTATCTATTATTGCTAAAGAGATCTTGGCAGCATCTATTTCCACCGTTGCGGTTGAACAAGCCTTCAGCTCGGGAGGTAATATATTGGAAGCTATGCGATCTTCATTACATCCAAGCACTCTAGAAGCAACAGCTTGTGTGGATGATTGGACTCGAGCTGATCTGAGACAATAAGAAGATGCCCCCGATGATTTTGAAGATTTCTTCGATAATGCTTCTGCAACAAGTGCAAGCGGAACCGGAGCCGAAGGATCAACTGATAATGATGATTGATAATTGTAAAATTATAATTTACAAAGGGGATATATCTTAAACTTGTAATGGAACTACGTGAGCTTTGATTCCTCGCACCCTTGGAGGATACGTAGGCAACTTAAATTTTTAAAAATTTAAGCTCAAGCTCTTCAATATAATAAATTTTTTTATTTATAAAATTAATCTCATTTATTTTAATTAATTTTCAAAATTAAAAAAAAAAGTCTTGGAACCGAACCGTATTTAACCGGTTCGGTTCCGGTTCCACACTTGTGGAACCGGAAACCAGCCGGTTCGGTTCGGTTCCGAACCAGAACCGAACCGCCGGCCGGGTCTAGTTTTAGATGATGTTTATGGGTGTCATTGCTGTAATTTCACATCCCAATTTCAGAGGATGTGACCGGCAAGAGAAGGCATTACCATCTCTATCAGCCTCATGAATTGCACATGCTCGACATGACATAATACATAATTGAATTGACTGATCTTAAACACATATATGTCTGACATACACTATAAATGAAATGCTTGAAACATAATTTATATCACATGATTTACATATATTGACATTCAGCCACATGACCTAACATAATAAATACATATACATGTGGACCTTTGATAATGTGATCATATTGGCTGCATCTGGTGTCCATCTTCTCTAAAGTTTTTTCCACTGCATGCCAGAAATCATACAGCACAAAATGTGGAATGGGATAGTAAGTCGAATGAATGACTTAGTGAGTGAAAACTGAAAGTGAAAGCATAAAATTATGGAATTAGAATGACAATCTCATTCTAAGTAAGTTTGTGAATTTATAAACTTATGATTATGGGATCATATCCGAGGAACTTGAAACTTAATCTGTAAATCTTGAGTTGTAATCATAAACATGTATTATAAACTAAAACATGAGCAGAAAATATGTAAACATAGGGTATGAACCACTTTCATAACGCAGCGGAAACACTTAAGGCACCCATGATCGGCCTTGAAAATTTTTCTGTTATTCCCTTATTTGGACCAATATGACCAGCACCGTTACTGATTTTTTGCTATTATTTTTAGCAATATTTCAATCCCGCAACAGTACTCGAACTGCGGAACATATCTGATTCATTTTGGACTAAAAAAATATGCCCAAATCAATGCTGAAACAGCCCCTGATTTGCGTTAACTCTAGTACGTTTCAGGTCTAATTTCTTGTAACATCCCCAGGATGGGAATGTTACCGGCAGGCAACTGATCCCACTGTCACCTAACCCACTAACTTATGAACTAGAACTCCCACTTGTATCTATATACTATGCAACATACATAAAATCACATATTGCAAACTTGTATACTTGAATCAATTTGAATGCAAAATCATAAATGGAAACTCATATATATATATATGGACTAAAGTAAATACAATATGTCAATATCACCACTCATGTCAATAATACAACAAAATGACTCCACATAAGACTACATTCTACATGAATATAGCTCTAGAATGATGGACCCGAGACTAGTGACTGCAGTGTAACACCCGTCCTTGAACTGGGTCTCCAAAATGGCACATGGCTCACCAAAAAGGAGTGTCATGTAAAATAACTGGGAAGTGGTGGGGTGAGTCTAGAGGATCTCAGTGAGTGGAGCTACAAAAATAAGAAAATGAATCATAACATTATAAGAGATTATTATACTTAAAACCTTTTTGAAAACTTTCTTAAAACTCATACTTTTCTTTTTATCTGAAAAATATTTTTCTGAAAACTTCTGAAAAAGATGTCTCTGGTACTATAGAAAACTGGACGCATGGAGGCGTTACGTATCGTCGTCCCCCATTGTGCCTAACTAGGTTAGAAGTGCAAATCCATGACTTTGGGGAGTTACGTATCGCCGTCCCCCAAGCCACAAACTAGAACTGTGGGTACATATCTATGCTACCACCCAAGCTCTGAAACTAGAGTCTAGGGGCGTTACGTATCGCTGTCCCCGTAGCCATGCTCTACGTGTGCACACGGTCTCAATCCGTCAATTCCAACTGTGTCAAGTTACTTACTGGGGTGAGTTTTTCCCTCATGCCCCGAAAACTATAAAAACAGTTTTGATAAACTTTTAAAACTTAAATCAAATCCGATGTAATACATAACTGGAAACTAAACAAGGGTGACGCCCTAAAGCTTTTAAAATAAGTCTTGAAATAGGTTTTAAATCTGAAACAAGTAAACATAAAATCAACTTGTGATAAGAAAATAAATCTCCACTCACAGATTTGAAGCCCAGGTAAGTTTCCTTCACGTCGCTAGGGGCGAGCGCGACTTCTGTCGCGTGTCTATAAAATGTACGGCGTTAGAATTAACAGTTATAAAATATAATTCATAACCAAATAATTCCTTAACCTAATCGAAAACCCCATTAGAACCTTATTTTACTGACAGAATTTTTAACGATCTGTAATTACAGACCAATTTATTCAGTCAGAAAAAATATTATCGGTATATATATTTATAATTTTATTTAAATTAATTATATTCTACCAAAAAAATGTAATTCGATTATTTCCGTCAGTAATAATAATAGACTACCGATCGAAATTTTTGGTCGGTAATATAAATATAGTTACCGACCAAAATTACGGTTTGTAATGAGTGGGTAAATGCTTGGCGCCATTTCTTGACGCTAAATAAATCTTCAACACCTTATTTACCAACCGAACACCGACGAAATAAGGAGTCTGTAAATTATGGTTTATACATTATGTTGCTTTTGTGTATGTTTTGAATCGTGCAATGCACGCTGTCATAGGTATATAAATGAAAATCTTGGTTTGTTTGTATAGTTTTGGGACACAGACCCTGATTATTGATAATGTGAATTTGATTTGTCTTGAGTTTGGACCGGAGGTCCCTTTACATATTTGATGTTCGTTTTAGGTCGTGTTTCGATGCTGGACTATGTTATAGGTTGCCCAATTTTTGGGTGCGTCATATCCGATTTTCGTTAGTTTTGAGACTCACGGAAATGGGTTCTTCATGTCTCCTGCTGGTAGCGTCCTGCCTTATCGAGATGTTACAGAAGCGGTATCAGAGTAGAAGGTTTAGATATCAGTGACTGCAGCTACACGTTATCCGATCGTCTGAGTAAGTTTTTTGTTATGTATAGACCATATAGGTATTATGTTTGTAATCTGATTTGATCCATTTCGCTATATGATATGATATGCAATGATTTTGATTTGATATGAGTAACATCTCCTTTATGTTTATGGTCCGACGTGATATAATATGATTTGGATTCATTATGATGAAATGAATCCTATGTGATTTGACATGATATGATTTGATGTGATTCGATTTGATGTGAAATGAATGAGTTTGTTATGGATCGGTTATGCGTATTTTTGAATATTTTTATATGAATAAGTTTCATTGTTTTAGCTATATAAATAGAAAACGAATTTTGATTGAGCTAATCTTAAATCCGTTGGAAATGTATTTCGAATACGAACAACTTTATTATTGAACACAAAAAAAAAACTAAAAGCATCAACAAGCTAGATTTTCCTTTTCGACCTCTAGAACTCAATATAAAAAAGTTATTTAAACCTTAATACGTAGATCCTAATTTGATCATTCAATAAATACATATTTTAAAAAACAAAAACGATAAACTTACTTACATTTTTACTTAATTTTATCTCAACTCTCTCACTGTAGCTACAGTGAAAAAATTGGGATAAAATTCGGGAAAAATATGAGTAAGTATATCATTATCCTTTAAAAAATTAAGATTTCTTTCACTTTAACATTTCCGTTCCTTCAAAACCCAACAAAAATTTTAGGTAGTGGTTGAAAAGCAAAAAATGACCTTAACTTAGATAAGCGTGTCAATTTTTTTAAAATATATTTTTAGATATTGAGGAGATGATTTTCTATTGATCTTATACGAGCTTTTGCAATTATAAGAGCCTAGCTTAATTACCTTAACCTTTGAATTTTAATTTCATAAAAAGATTTCCTTACGGGAACATTATTGTTTTCTTTGTATGCTTGTTCCATAAGCTTGCTCTTTTGTCCTCCCCCTCTTCAGTTCAAGTATTTTAACTAACACCGATCTTATATCAATCTCATTTACAAATTATTTTACATACAGAATCAGAAAGCATTAATTTTTTGCTTTTACGTATATGAACTGATGCTCAAGAAACATTTACCTATGCTATCACCAATACATTGCAAGACTCAAGGAATATCTTAAGTCCAAGTAAATATATAAGAAATAAATCCCATCTTAGCTAGCAAGTAAGAGAGGGTAGGACCATACAGGTACTAATACACTGGATTCCATCATAACTTCACAGTATTAATTCTTTAAGTCAAGAGAAGGGAAAAAAAAAAAAAAAAACCACCCTGAGATGATAAAGAATTCTTTTCTTCCAAAAATAAAACTTGAAAGTGAAATTAAACTTGATACTTTATTTCTATATTTATAATAGCCGAAAGCTAAGTTGATTTCATCAGCTTCTAAACATTTCTATGAAGGAGCTTGTTACAATGGATGCTATATTTTTTGACCAAGATGGTATGTAAAACATTCTCTTTTGTCACCTATTCTCTCTATATGGATACTTTTGTGGGTGACTTTTAAAATTTTTATCCCTTAATTATCTAATTATTTTTCTTACATATTGCTGATAAAATTATTGTAACAGCGATTACAAGATCCATTTCACATGTACCACCAACTCACTACATTGTCAAAATTAATTCCTTTTCATTACTCGCGAAGAATGATTTAGAGAAATATGAATCTGGGGAATTTGACGTTGGACGCTACAAATGGTATATTTATTTCATTTCTCATAAATTACCGCGGTAATCCCTCTTAACACTTTTGTTTGGTTTGACTATGCCACTAAATTTCTGTTTATAAATATTGAAGATTTTCATGATTAAATTTATGATGATTTCAGGAAATTTATTGTGTACCCAAATGGAAATAAAAGCAAGAAAGTGGAAGATCAAATTTCTCTCTACTTATCAATTTCAAACACAAGTACACTTAAATTTGGTTGGGAGGTTTATGCAGTTTTTCGCCTGTTTTTACTCGATCAATACAATGACAAGTTCTTGATTCTTCAAGGTTATTATATTTTTACAAATGGAAGTTATTAATTGTGGATATTTCTTTTGTTTCTTATAGTCATGACAAAAAAAGAAAAAAAAAAGAAAGATATTTTCTAACAACTTAATTTTCATGTACTGGTAGATGCCATGGGAAGTGAAAGAAGGTTTCATGGATTGAAGCTTGAATGGGGTTTTGATAAATTTATTACACTTGAAGACTTCAAAGATGATTCGAATGGATACCTTGTTGAGGATACATGTGTTTTTGGTGCAGAGGTATTTGTTAAAGAAAGAAACATTAGCAAAGGAGAGAGCTTATCAATGATGAAAGATGCCACTAGTTTTAAGAAAGTTTGGAAGATTGAAAATTTTTCAAAATTAGATGCAAGTGGCAAGGATTCAGAAGTTTTCAGTGCTGGAGATCACAAATGGTATCAAGATAAGATATTTTCTCTCTCTCTCTTAGTTTCCAAGATTACAACTTGGTATAAAGATGCTTCATATTATCATTGCTACGCAGTCTTATTCCAAAACAAACCAATAATTTCACTGAGAAACCCTAGACTCCTTCGTCGATTCCAAATCCATAGCAAACCAAAATCCATAAAATAAAATAAAAAGGAAATGATTCAGCAATTTTAAGTTAATGGGTATTAATTAATGCTAGTATCTGTACGGATTGCTGATACAGAAGGAAATTAGACGGATTCTTTGAGAGAAAAATAAAAAAAGAGAACTAAAGCTTTTGAATGTTTGTGATTGTGATTAATGAAACTGAAAAGGGGGAGTCAATCGATTATAAGACTTCTTATTTGGACGATAATGCCTGAATTTATAACATTTGGATCCCTGAGATTTAATAATTTCTCAATTAATGATATAAGTTACACATTCATAAAAATAAGTCCCTAACCTTTTCTTTTTTTTTTTTTTAATTTTTTTAGTTCACTATATATATCTTACAAAATATTAAAAAAATCACTTGATGAAGTCATGGTGTAATGTAATTTGTAGATTATACTTATTGTTGTGATTTTCTTAAATTATAATTAATTTATGTAAATTTATATCAATGATGTATAAAAATCAAATAATTGATAAAATATTATGATTTTACGAACCCTCCAATGATTTTTAATGTGACTAAGATAGCAAGTTACTAGTTGACAATATCGCAATGAAAATTTTCAATATTATTTAATTTGCATTTGACTTGAAAGACAAATTTTTTTTTTTTTTCGGGTTATTTGTTGTGGCAGGAAGATATCGCTTTATCCTAAAGGAGTGGGCCGTGTTTCTGGCAGTTATCTTTCCATGTTCTTGGGTTTGGCAGATTTGTCATCTATTACTCCTGGTTACAAAATATACACAAATTTCACTTTGCGTATCCTGGATCAATTGCAGTCATCACATTCAAATCTTACAAGTAAATAATAATACAAAAACTGGATAAATAGTACTGCTCATATTAATTTACTCTTTGTATGCAGTATTATTATAAGCTGAGATTCTGTATTTATTTTTCTTTCCTTTTGGCCCTCTTGCAGCTACTACTTGGTTTAGTATCGAGAATCAGGACTGGGGGCTTCAACGTTTTGTTGGACTGAGTAAGTTGAATGACCCAGATAGTGGATATCGGTGAAGGATGTGTGCTTGGTGGAAGCTGAGGTGAAAGTGCTTGGAATTACCAAACCAATGTAACAAGTAATTATTGATTCAATAAACAATTAAAATGTTGGTTCATAATCAATGAACTGATTACAAAATTATTAATTTCAGCTAACCATTGCCTCATATGCTGCATTATTCTTCTTGTTTGAGACAAATCTCTCTCAATGACCATAAAATAATTTCTTAGTCTTCTAAAACTATGTGAATTGAAAAGTAGAAAAAACATATGTTAAGTGCTTCCAATATTTCTCAAATTTCCAACTGGTATTTTCCGTAGAAAATAAATGGTGTTGTTTTATTCTTTATGTACACATCTTTATTTTATAATTTGAGAATATTGTTCCAAACCAGCAGAGCACATACACTGTAACACCCCGGATATTTTTTACCCATATTTTATTTTATTATTTTTGGTGGATATAATTTTAAGGATTTGATTATTAATTTGTGGAGTTGGAATTAAAAAGTGGTTAAGGACAAGTGTAGGGTGGCAAACGAATTGTGCCATATTATTATATTTATTATTTTACAATGTTTGCATTTACAAAAAAAAATAAAAAATAAATGAAGGAAAGTAAAGAGATAAGATAAGAATAAAAAAAATAAATAAAAGAAAGAATAAGAAGAAAAGAAAGCATATACAAGAGTCAAAGAAAGAAGCAGTCACAGCAGGAAAGAGAGAGGGACGTGAGGCAGAGGAGAGAAAGAAAGAGAAAAAGAAGGAAAAGAGAGAAATTTTAGTTTTCGTCCTGATCCAGCCAATCCGTAGCTCAAACCCGACTGAGTCCTTAAGGAAAAGTGTAGATCTCGACGAGAGGATCATTTTGGTGGTGGGTTCATCTTGGAAAACTTCCGATTTTTGAAGAGATCTCGGTAAGAAACTTTTTATGATTTTTCTCGATTTCCCGTTGATCCGGAACTCCGATCGACAAAAACCGTCAGCGCCATTAGAACCGAAATAGGGAGAGGAATTCACGGCCACCAGAAAATCTGGTTTTAGGCCGGAGCGTGGCGCTCACGCGCCACTCATGTGGCGGCGCGTGAGGCCCACGCGCGGACGGGAGAGGTGCCACGCGCCAGACAGAATTTCGCCGCCGATATTTCGAGTATCCTCCGCGAATTTCAGACCATTCCGAGTAGTAACGGACCTCCGAATCTTAATTTTCGTTAAGTTTGCGAGAACGACCGAACCACGTTTCTCGCATATTCTTTCATCTATTCTAGTTTAGATTATGTTCATTATAGTGAATTCTTTTATTTCTATAGGTGATCATGATTTTGTAAGCGGGGACGGTCCTGCTGCATAGTTTCTTTCTCAGTAGTCAGCTCACCAGGTGCGTGGATAAACCTGTAACATTGATGTTTTCAAAAGTATATAGTATGTATGTTTTCTTAAATGAATTTTAAGGTAATGCATTAAATGAGTTTGTTTTCAGAAAGTTTATATATTTTGCTATAAGGTATGGATCGAATATTGATTATGTTGAAAGCATGATTTGTGATATATGAGAAACTTGCATGATTTGAGATATATGAGCATGGATTTTGGAAATGATTTTTATGTTAGGATGCACCCCGTGTACTTATATGTGCCAGATTATTGCCATGAGATAAGGTCTCATGTTGCCAGTTATTGCCGTGAGATAAGGTCTCACGTTGCCAGTTTGCTCCGGATGCCAGTTTTGCCGTGGGGAAGCCCCATGTTGCCAGCTTTGCCGTATTTGTCATGAGGTTGTGCATATAGATGAATAAACAGATTTATCATTACAGATTATTTTTGAGCAGTATGAGCTTTATGAGAAATGAGATTTATGATTTGAGTTTTATGAGAAATGAGATACGATTTCAAGTAAATGTTTGAGATATCGATTTACAGCTTATGTATTTATTTATATTATGAAAGACTTGTTCGATCCACTTTGTTACTTGATTATCCACGGCACTGAGCTGTGATCCATTGCACTAAGCGTGAGCTTACCCCCCACTCCTTAACATTTCAGGTTTAGCAGATTAGTAGATTGTTCTTTCATCTGCTGTTTCGTCATCATTTCCTGCCAGTAGAGAAAGGTTGTGCCAACAGTAGAGTGTCTTTGTTATGTATTTTCTTGGAAGAATTTGTTGTCTAATGTTAGGCATTGAGCCTTTATTTGTTATTGAGGATATTGTGTTTCCTTTATGGATATTATGTTGAGTTGGATCATGGAGATCCTAGTTTTATGATGATAAGATATTTTCAGTTTAGATTTTTCCTTGTATTTGGAGGATTAGTCCATATTACAGGGGAAACTCTGCCAGTTTCTAGTCTTCGTCTCACCCCTACTCTACCTAAGGGGACGGGTGTGACATTTAATGGTATCAGAGCCCAGGGTTCATAGATTCTGTAGACACTTCCTTTTCTTTATCAGTTATTCTATGTCTTCTAGCGGTTGACATCTCTCATGTGTTTTCAGATGCCTCCGCGTCTCAGAGTTTATGGTTCAGGTCGAGTTCGTACTTGTAAGATAGCAATGTTGGCAAACCTTCTAGGGCACCTCCAGTTGATGAGGAGGTTAATTCTTATGATGGGGAAACCTTTTGAAGGAAACCCTGATTCCGTTGTAAGAGATTCGCTAGCCACGATTTTCGGAGATGGTACTCCAGTTCATCATCTTCCAGTAGTTTCGATAGTTGCCCTATCGTTAATCCTATAGTTGAATCCGACGTGATTTCTATGGTTGTACGTAACATGTACCTTCTGTCATAAATATGATATCGTTGTGAATTAGTAGGACGAAGGCATTAGAACTTTGGCGTTTAAGAAATGAGAAAGAAGACCTTATTGATAATCGTATTTGATTAATCAATATTATGATTACATTATGGAATATAACAACTGGGTTGTGTTGCAAGGACAGTATCATCTTCGAATTGATAATCTTCCCATTGACGTTTCGCGCGTGAGACATTGGAATGAGGCCGTCGATGATTTGAATTTCGAGACTGTTAGGAAACTTGATTTTGTTGTAGCCTTGAACGATACTTCTAGATGATTCTTCGATAGTAGTGAAGATTTGCCAGTCTTTATCATTAGTATTGCTTTCTAGGCTTCGACGGACTGAGTCTGCAGAGAGAGCTCTAAGATCACAGGATTGACGAAAAGTAATCTCTTCTGGGAAAATATCATCGTATCCATAGTAAGCTCTAAGTTTCGGTCTAGATGGCCAACAAGTGAGTCTCCAATTAGTGAGTTGACGTGATGGTATGATTCTTATAAGATGAATTGGGTGGTAAACGAGCGAATAGTCATTCGACCATTCTGGGGTAATGGTTTCGATCCAGACAGTAATACTTTTGTGGCGTTTATACCATCGATACAAAATATTACTGATGAATGGAGGAAGCTCGCCAAGACTATCTTCTGAGATACCAGGATAGTTGGGATGGATTGGACTAGGTCCAAGAATAAATCCATTTAGGAAACCGAGTTCGAACAAGGTGCCGAGACTCCACTGGCAATGATTGAAGAAATCATGACTGTTGATGAAAACTGTGGAGTGGAATCTGTGATATCCACAATGAACAATTGCTGAATTATTTTCGTATTGGATTAAACCATTTGTTTTTCCATTCCAAATGGTTCTAAGAATGTAACACCATCTCAAGAAATTGGTAGGAACTTTTGCTACGATATCCATTGCAATCTCTTTAGGCAAAAGAGCGGATGAAGTTTCATTGAGACAATCGTAGATATCTCTCCAAAGGTCTCGGACATATTTAGAATCGATAACTGCTCGATCAATGACTGGCCATTTACAAAGCTTTTGGTATATCATCTTCGCTCTGACAGATCTTGAATAGGGGTTAGGATTGGCAGATGAGGATGCCATTGAAGAAGTTTTTGAGTAATACCTTAAGAACTCGTGCATCTCTTTATAGAGAGAGATATCAATAATTTTTCATGACAAGATACTTTCACAGTATCTATGCATTATTGGAAGAGATAATTATTGTCGAGCTGATTAGAGGTAAAGCAGATATTTGCGGAACCTGCAAATCCTCTTTTCAATAATGGGAAACTTAAGATAGTGGATTTTGCGTAAATTGCTAAAAGCACTTTACAGCTGTTGTCTATGCAGTACCCTAGGTGGAGCCTTTTCTTTTTGTGATGAGATAGTTGGTTTGTAAGTTGGGGCACAGGTTTAAAAAAAAAAGGCAAGATTGGAAGGAATGCGACTATTACTTTTAGATTGAGTTGAGAGAAGACTTGACTTATGCTGAAGAACCAGTGGAAATTATGACTAGAGAGTTGAGACAGCTGAGAAGCAGGACGATTCTTTGGTGAAAGTCCTATGGGGTAAATACTCGAAAGCAGAAGCAACTTGGGAGCGTGAGGAAGACATGAGGAATAGATATCCTCATTTGTTTCCACCCTCTGGTATGTGAATTTCGAGGACGAAATTCTTTTAAGGGGGAGAGAGTTGTAACACCCCGGATTATTTTTACCCATATTTTATTTTATTATTTTTGGTGGATATAATTTTAAGGATTTGATTATTAAATTTGTGGAGTTGGAATTAAAAAGTGGTTAAGGACAAGTGTAGGGTGGCAAACGAATTGTGCCATATTATTATATATTTATTATTTTACAATGTTTGCATTTACAAAAAAAAAATAAAAAAATAAATGAAGGAAAGTAAAGAGATAAGATAAGAATAAAAAAAATAAAATAAAAGAAAGAATAAGATAAGAAAAGAAAGCATATACAAGAGTCAAAGAAAGAAGCAGTCACAGCAGGAAAGAGAGAGGGACGTGAGGCAGAGGAGAGAAAGAAAGAGAAAAAGAAGGAAAAGAGAGAAATTTTAGTTTTCGTCCCGATCCAGCCAATCCGTAGCTCAAACCCGACTGAGTCCTTAAGGAAAAGTGTAGATCTCGACGAGAGGATCATTTTGGTGGTGGTTTCATCTTGGAAAACTTCCGATTTTTGAAGAGATCTCGGTAAGAAACTTTTTATGGTTTTTCTCGATTTCCCGTTGATCCGGAACTCCGATCGACAAACCGTCAGCGCCATTAGAACCGAAATAGGGAGAGGAATTCACGGCCACCAGAAAATCTGGTTTTAGGCCGGAGCGTGGCGCTCACGCGCCACTCATGTGGCGGCGCGTGAGGCCCACGCGCGGACGGGAGAGGTGCCACGCGCCAGACAGAATTTCGCCGCCGATATTTCGAGTATCCTCCGCGAATTTCAGACCATTCCGAGTAGTAACGGACCTCCGAATCTTAATTTTCGTTAAGTTTGCGAGAACGACCGAACCACGTTTCTCGCATATTCTTTCATCTATTCTAGTTTAGATTATGTTCATTATAGTGAATTCTTTTATTTCTATAGGTGATCATGATTTTGTAAGCGGGGACGGTCCTGCTGCATAGTTTCTTTCTCAGTAGTCAGCTCACCAGGTGCGTGGATAAACCTGTAACATTGATGTTTTCAAAAGTATATAGTATGTATGTTTTCTTAAATGAATTTTAAGGTAATGCATTAAATGAGTTTGTTTTCAGAAAGTTTATATATTTTGCTATAAGGTATGGATCGAATATTGATTATGTTGAAAGCATGATTTGTGATATATGAGAAACTTGCATGATTTGAGATATATGAGCATGGATTTTGGAAATGATTTTTATGTTAGGATGCACCCCGTGTACTTATATGTGCCAGATTATTGCCATGAGATAAGGTCTCATGTTGCCAGTTATTGCCGTGAGATAAGGTCTCACGTTGCCAGTTTGCTCCGGATGCCAGTTTTGCCGTGGGGAAGCCCCATGTTGCCAGCTTTGCCGTATTTGTCATGAGGTTGTGCATATAGATGAATAAACAGATTTATCATTACAGATTATTTTTGAGCAGTATGAGCTTTATGAGAAATGAGATTTATGATTTGAGTTTTATGAGAAATGAGATACGATTTCAAGTAAATGTTTGAGATATCGATTTACAGCTTATGTATTTATTTATATTATGAAAGACTTGTTCGATCCACTTTGTTACTTGATTATCCACGGCACTGAGCTGTGATCCATTGCACTAAGCGTGAGCTTACCCCCCACTCCTTAACATTTCAGGTTTAGCAGATTAGTAGATTGTTCTTTCATCTGCTGTTTCGTCATCATTTCCTGCCAGTAGAGAAAGGTTGTGCCAACAGTAGAGTGTCTTTGTTATGTATTTTCTTGGAAGAATTTGTTGTCTAATGTTAGGCATTGAGCCTTTATTTGTTATTGAGGATATTGTGTTTCCTTTATGGATATTATGTTGAGTTGGATCATGGAGATCCTAGTTTTATGATGATAAGATATTTTCAGTTTAGATTTTTCCTTGTATTTGGAGGATTAGTCCATATTACAGGGGAAACTCTGCCAGTTTCTAGTCTTCGTCTCACCCCTACTCTACCTAAGGGGACGGGTGTGACATACACATTGATAGTTAATGTATTATTACAGATAGTTTACAGGAATAGATCTGTTCATTCTTACTGGTAGAGAAGCATACTTAGCCAAAGGTTTTCTCTTTACTGTAGCACATATAAAGAAATCCATCAGCATCCACGAAAGATTTGTAGATAAAATCCATACCACTTGCTGCAGCCAAAAATCGATTAGATATGTTAGGACATTCCTTGTTCTAAACACAAATTGACTTGTAGATTATTAATGAGAAAACATGATGAATAAGTTTCACATGAGTGATGTTGATGGGAGAAATTTGAGAAAATATGATAAATTAGTTTCACATGAGTCTCAAAATGATGAACTAGTTTCACATGAGTCTTATTACATGATTTAAGTGGGAGCGATGTACATGATTCAAGTGGGAGTGATGTGCATGATCCAAATGAGAATAATATGAAAAGTGAGGAATTATTTCCACTACCAGAATCCCCATTACAACTTAGTAATCGTATAGGAATTCTTCGACGTCGTTTTGATATCGAAGGAGAAGCCTTTAGGATTCAACCTTAAGAGGATGAAGAGACTAAAAACATAAAAGAGGCTTTTCAGTGTTCTGGCAAAGAAAAATGGATGAAAGCAATAGAAGAATAAATTGAATCAATGAGGTTCAACCAAGTTTGGTAACTAGTTGATCTACCTAAAGAACACAAAGCCATCAAAAACAAATGGATTCTTAAAATAAATCGTAATGTTGATGGCAATATCGAAAGATATAAAGCATGACTTGTAGCGAAATGGTATACACAACATGAAGGAATTTATTACAAAGAAACTCTTTCACATGTTGTAAGGTTTACCTTAATTCACTTGATTTTGACTATAGTAGCGAGTATGGATCTAGAATTACATCAAGTGGATGTAAAGACTGATTTTCTCAATGCAGATCTTAAAGAAAAAATTTACATGGAACAACCATAAGTCTTCATAAAAGAAAATGAAAATGTGAAAGTATGTAGTTTTTTGAAGTCTATATATGGTCTCAAGCAATTGTCAAAACAATGGTATATACGATTCCATAATACAGTCATTTCAAATGATTTCTTGATGATTGATGATGATCATTGTGTGTACACCAAGAGAGATCGAGATAATTCATTATTTTATCTTTGCACGTGGATAATATACTTATAGCCGGAAATGATAAGGTGTTTATAAAACACATCAAAGAATGGTTATCATCTAACTTCGAGATGAAAGATTTGGGTGAGGCTACATGTAACGACCCTGATTGTTTAGCCCGCTTTGAGATGCTTTGAATTTTTCTTTCCAGGGTAAGTAAATAATTTCCGAAATAATTAGAAGTAATGAATAATTATTTTAGTCTAGCCCAATTTCTTGTTGTTATGTTTTAAGCCCAACATTAAAGAGGTAGAAAAGAAAGAAAAAAGAGAAGCCCAAGCCCATGATAAATTAAATAAGTGAAAATAAGCCCAAGGCCCAACTAATTAGAATCTCTACACTTTTCTAGAATTTTAATAAGTAATAAGAATAAAAATAAAACAAAGGAAAAGAGAAACAATTTCTTATCTTTTTTTTTTGTTCTGGACGTGAAGGGAGAGGGAGAAAGAGAGGGAAATTTGCAATTTCTTTTTGTCAATAATTTGAAGCCAAATCAAGACAATCCATTTGAGCTAAGTCAAAAAGAGGATTAAGGAAGTCCTTGGTGCTTTGCTAAGGAAGAAGAGATTGAACTAAGGTAAAATGTTCTTGACCCAAAATTTTAATGATTTAGATTTTGGTGATTAGATGATTGGAGTATGTTGTTGGGTTGATAAGAATGAAGTTATGATGATTTGTGTTGAAGAAATGGGTGTTTGGGTAATTTTAGACTTGTTATTGAAGTTTGTTGATTTTGTAAGAATGATGGGTGATTACGCCCAAATATGACTCGCGGTTATCGCAGTATAGCTGGGGTGTCGATTCCTCAGAGAGATGGTTAAAGAAACTAATTTACTCAAATAAAAATGTTAACAATAACTTAAATAAATAAAACGATAAAATTTGTAATTAAAATAAAGATAAATAAAACAATGAAAAGATAATAACAGAGATAAACATAAAAGCGTAAAAAATCTCTCTTGTATCAAACTCTTATATTTAGTTATTGATTCCTTTTATTACACAATTGAGAGTTTCACATCCCAAACCAAAAATTGGAAGATATTCAGTTCTACACATATTCAAATTCTAAGATAATTAATGATTATTTTCTCTATGTCAACAGCACACAAAAGTCATTGTTACGAGCTATCTAACGTCGACAATATACCCTCATGCAATACTGCAGCAGAAGACCAACACGCAAAATAACTTTTACCAGTCACAACTGAGCTCGCAAACCACACATAGAAGAAGCATGACTGGATCTATATGGGATTTGACAAAACACAATTTCTGGCTAATAATTCGAAAGATAATAAAGAATAACAAACATTAATTTTATTAAACGATAAAAGGTACTTAGGAAATCAAAAACATAAATAATAAAAATCAAACACAAGAGTTTATTCCTAATTTTACCTAGTGGATTAGTTGCCCATAAAAGAAATAAAAATAATCTGGGATTGGAGAGACATATCATTCTGAATTATCACGGCTCCGCGTCCTAGCTCCTGCGCGGTGTTTTCTTCTCTTCTTGCGCACTCTCGGCAGCTCTCTGCTTCTTATTCTCTCGGCCACGCACTCTCGGCTCTCTCTGATTTCTTTTGTTGTTTATGCGCAGCCTGCGCTGCTTCTCGCTTGGAGAGCGGCCTCTGTTTTTGTCTATTGCATAACTTTTATAATAAAGAATTTTAAACCTAATTCACTGGGAACCCACGTGATTTTCTTTCTTCTTTAAATCATGCGCCCGCCACTTTGTTTGTTTCTTTTTTTAAATAAGCACCAGCCGCCTCTTCTTGCTTTTCAATTGTGCGCCTCAATGCCCTAGCAGCCTTTTTAATTTTCTTTGTTCTCCACGTCACATGCAGCTCTCTTTTGTTCTTTTATTTTTTTCTTAACCACACAGCCTTTTGTTGACCACAAAATAAAACCTAATTTTTTTGACTTCACGTGCATGCCCTTTTCTCTCCAAGGTCCACGCACCTTTGCTCCTTTTTCTCTTCTTTGCATGCTTTCCTTTCTACATCTTATAAATAATAAAGAGAAGAATTACTAATATTAGCTTAAATAATAAATACTTTCTTAATTAATATAATAATATAAATTACATAATAAAATGTAAAAAATATAACTAAATACTTAATAATAGACCCGAATAAGTGATGTTTCAAAGTACATTTTCATGCACTTAACAATGGGGTATGATGGTGATTGGGTGTTGGGAATGTGTTATAATGATAAAGTAGAGGTTATAGTTGCTTGTGGATGTAGTATTTAATTGGGATTGTATAAAAGTGGATTTTGGGGACTGGTCTCGGCAAGGCATAATCTGCCGTGGGAAAACCGCGTCGCGACGCGACGACCAGAAACCATAAATTTTTTTAAGGAAATGCGACACGTAACCAAAAGTCAGGGTGTCGTTTTACAATTCATTTGAGGGATAAAAGGTTCTAATGTGGTAATCCAATTAGGTTAAGGAATTTTATTTGATTATGAATCGTATTTTATAATTGTTGATTCTAACACCGTATATCTTATAGATACTCGACAGGAGCCGCGCTCGCCCCCAGCGACGTGAAGGGAACCTAGCTGAACGTCAAATCTGTGAGTGGAGACTTATTTTCTTTTCGCAAGTTGATTTTATACTTACTCGTTTCAGGTTTAAAATCTATTTCAAGACTTATTTTAAAAGTTTTAAGGCGTTAGCCTTGTTTAATTATCAGTTATGTGTTAAATGAGATTTGATTTAAACATTTTAAAGTTTTCCAGTATTAGTTTTATATTTCCAGGGCATGGGGGAAAAATCCACCCCAGTATGCAACTTGATACAATTTGGAATTGACGGACAGAGACCATGTGCACACGTAGATCAGGGCTAGGGGGACGGCGATACGTAATGCCCCTAGACCCTAGTTTCAGAACTTGGAGGGTAGCATAGGTTCACACCTCCAGTTCCAGTTTGTGGCTTGGGGGAGGACGATACGTAACGTCCAAAAACCACCAGACTCAGGGACAAGAGTAGCATGTTTTGGGGGACGGCAATACGTAACGACCCAAAGTCATGGATTTGCACTTCTAGCTCCAGTAGGCGTATGGGGGGACGGCGATACTTAATGGCCTCAAGCGTCCAATTTTCTACAGCACCAGAGATATCTTTTTCAAAAAAATTTCAGAAAAATATTTTTCAGTTAAAGAAAAGCATGAGTTTCGAGGAAATTTTCAGAAAAGCTTTAAGTATAAGTGGTTTCGTATGATATTCTGATTTGTTTTCTTATTTTTATAGCTTCACTCACTGAGATACTCTAGACTCACCCCACCACTTCCCAGTTCTTTTGCAGGACACTCCTTTTGGTAAGTCATGTGCCGTTTTGGAGACCCAGTTCGAGGACAGGTGTTACACTGCAGTCACTAGTCGTCGGGTCCATCTTTCTAGGGCTATATTCATTTAGAATGTAGTCTTTTGAGGAGTCATTTTGTTGTACCATTGACATGAGATTGATGTTGTTGACACATTGTATTTATGTTTGTTCTTGTGTATATGTATGAGTTTCCATTTGTGATCTTGCATTCAAGTTGTTTCAAGCATACAAGTTTGCATGTGTGGTTTAGTGGTTATTGCATAACATAGAGATAAAAACAAGTGTCCTAGTTCAAGAGTTGGAGGCTTAGGCGACAATGAGATCTTTTGCCTACCGGTAACACTCCCGTATCGGGGATGTTACAAAGATGGTATCAGAGCACGGTCTAGGGAGTTAGTAATTGCAGTAAGGGAGTAGCAGTGGCTTGTATATGTGGTATACCCGAGGTACTACTATATATGAGTGACTGTATACTCTAGTAATCTTGTCTCGAGATATGTCTCATTTTGAATTATTTAGAATTCATTTACATATAATTGACCATTTCTTTTTCTATCTTAATTTCTTAGATATCCATGCCACCCAAGGGAGGGATCGGATTCAGGGGTAGACCCAGGCGTGGTAGGGCGTCTCAAGGTATAAATTTGGACCAAAGATCAGCGGTACCTCCCCCTGAGCCAGATATGGGGCAGATAGTGGAGTCTGTTCATGAGAGTGTTGTGGGGGAATGAAGAGTTGTACCAGTGGATCAGCCTAATGACCCAGTAGTTACGGGTTTACATCAGATACAACAGTCAGTAGCAGCTTTAGATCAGTTGATTACCCGTCAGCCGCAATCATTAGGCCCAGAGCTGAGAGCTGCAGAACCCATCGTTTCTATTCCACCATCACTAATGGGAGTACCCATGGCTCACCAAACAGTACCTCCTCTAAATCTACCTGATCCTACTACATACCGAGCCAGACTTTCTGTTATGCCTCATGAGCCACCCCCAGTGACTGTCCAGGTCATGCAGCGACTAGAGCTTCTGGTATCATTACATGACTTCCGGAAGCTTCATCCTCCCATGTTCTCGGGAGTAGAGACCTCTCCAGATCCTTGTGGTTTTATTAAGGAGTCAGATAGGATATGCATAACTTTGGGATGTTCTTCGGGGAGGGCGGTGGAACTGGTCAGTTTTCAGTTGAGAGATGTCGCCAACACATGGTTATGTATTTTCGGGATGGTAGGCGGCAAGACGCCCCTCCTCTAGCATGGGCTGGGTTCAGTACGACCTTTTTGTCTAAATTTTTGCCAGAGAGAGTCAGGGATGCCAGATGCCGTGAGTTTGAGCAGTTAGTCCAGGGCGAGTAGATGACAGTTTCTGAGTATAACATATGGTTTACACGGTTGTCTCGCTATGCTCCACATTTGATTAGTATTGAGGAAATGAATGTGAAGAGGTTTGTAAAGGGCTTCAGGACTACTTATTTCACTCCATTCATTTTACGAAGACTACTACTTACACTCAAGTTTTAGATGCTGCTTTGCAGTTTGAAGCGCATGTTAGAGAAAGATAAGCAGAAATGGAGTCTCGGAAGAGACCTAGATCAGAGGAGAGGGTAAGGCCCCAGCAGAGTGGGCCTAATAGACAGCAGCATATATCAGCTCCGCCAGCGGCACACAGAGACATGGGTTCAGTTCAATGAGGCCAGGACCGTAGGCCGGGTCAGAGTACTGCTTCCTGTGTAGTTTCCTCCCCCTTAGTAGCCCAGCCTGGGTGAACCTTACCACAATGTTCTGTTTGTGGACGAGCTCATATAGAGACTTGTAGATCAGTGAGCAGAGGTTGTTATCGATGCAAACAGATGGGCCATTTGAAGCGAGATTGTCCGGTATCAGCGGATCAATTGCCATTTTTCAGTGTCGCCCCATCTTCGCCTCAGCCTCAGCCTAACAGAAATATAGGAGGAGGAGAGCAGAGGCCAGTGAATAGAGGTCAGACAGCTAGTGGAAGGGGCCAACCAATTGATGATCTATTTGATCAGTTGCAAGGGGCGCGATGTTTCTCAAAAATTGACCTGTGCTCGGGATATCAATAGTTGAAGATTAGGGAGAGTGATGTTCTAAAGACAACTTTTCGAACCAGATATGGGCATTACGAGTTTTTAATGATGTCATTTGGTTTGACCAATGCCCATGCAACATTTATGGATCTGATGAACAGGGTGTTCAGACATTTTCTAGACCCGTTCGTGATAGTCTTTATTGATGACATTATGGTGTATTTGCGTAGTGAGCAGGAGCATACGGAGCATTTGCATCAGGTGCTGCAGACACTAAGAGAATAAAAGTTATACGCTAAGTTCTCAAAGTGTGAGTTTTGGTTAAATAGTGTGGTATTTTTGGGACATGTGGTGTCCAAAGAAGGGATTGGAGTAGAGTCTCAGAAAATTGAAGCTATTCAGAACTAACATCGACCAAAAAGAGTAACAGAGATTCGTAGTTTCTTGGGATTAGCAGGGTATTATAGGAGGTTCGTAGAGAATTTCTCCAGACTAGTTGCTCCATTAACGCGGCTAACTCAGAAGAATGAGAAGTTTGAGTGGTCTGATGCTTGTGAGAAGAGTTTTCAACTCAAGTGCCGATTGACTACTGCTCCTATTCTTGCATTGCCAGCGGGATCATGAGGATTTGCAGTATATTGTGACGCTTCCAGAGTGCGTTTAGGCTGTGTATTGATGTAGAGAGGGAAAGTAATTGCTTATGCTTCCAGGCAATTAAAGCCTTATGAGCAAAATTACCTCACTCATGACTTGGAAATGGCTGCAATAATTTTTGCTCTGAAGATATGGCGGCATTATTTTTACGGTGAAAAATTTGAAGTTTTCACTGATCATAAAAGCCTTAAGTATATCCAGAGCCAGAAGGAGTTTAATTTGAGGCAGAGGAGATGAGTAGAGTTGTTAAAGGAATATGATTGCTCCAGTCAGTATCATCCAGGGAAAAGCTAATGTTGTTGCGGATGCCTTGAGCAGCAAGTCGATGTGGAGTTTAGCTCATTTGACGGTTGAGAGGTGGCGCCCAGTTAAACAGATGCAGAGTTGTTTGCTGGGTGGAGTGAATTTTTAGGTGACAGTACAAGGAGGGTTGTTGGCCCAGATTCAAGTTAAGTCCACTATTGTTGATGAAATTAGAGCTGCACAAGAAGCAGATCATGAGGTGCAACGGATCAGATGCCGATTACAGCAAGGTACTGAGAATGAGTATTATGTAGATAGTGAAGACCTCATAAGAAAACAGAATAGAACTCTTGTGCCTCCAATTCCAGAGTTGAAACGCTCGATATTGGAGAAGGCCCATACTTCATCTTATACATTGCTTCCTCATATTACCAAAATGTATCACGATCTTAAGGATCTGTATTGGTGGGATGGCATGAAAAATGATGTAGCCGAATTTGTTGCCATGTGTCTCACATGCAAGCAGGTTAAAGCTGAACATCAAATACCAACAGGAAAGTTACAGAGTTTAGAGATTCCAGAATGGAAATGGGAGAAAATCACCATGGATTTTATCGTTGGGCTTCCGTGTCCCTCAAAGGGCTGTGATTCTATTTGAGTGATCGTAGATACTAAATCAGCACATTTCCTCTCGGTGAAGACTAGTTTATAGCAGCTCAATATGCCAAAGTATACCTAAATGAGATACTGTCGTTGCATGGAGTTCCTAACTCAATTGTCTCCGATCGAGACTCTCAGTTTACCTCTAAGTTTTGGCAGTCGTTCCAGGAGGCTCTGGGTTCCCAATTATGCTTTAGCTCAGCCTTTCACCCTCAGACCGATGATCAGTTGGAGCGTACCATACAGAATTTGGAAGACATACTTCGAGCTTGTGTGATTGACTTTGAAGGTGGTTGGGATCAGTATTTACCACTCATAGAGTTCTCCTATAATAATATTTATCAAGCAAGTATATAGATGGCGCCATTCGAGGCATTGTATGGGCGGAACTGTAGATCACCAGTAGGATGGTTTGAAGTCGGGGAGCAAAAATTTCTAGGACCAGATTTGGTACAAGATGTCGTGAAAAAAAGTAAAGTTGATCAGAGAGAGATTGAATACAGCTCAGAGTCATCAGAAGAGTTATGCAGATCATCAGAGGAAAAATTTGGATTTTCAGGCGGGAGATTTTGTATTTCTTAAAGTATCTCATTTCAAAGGAGTCATGAGATTTGGTAAGAAGGGTAAACTTAGCCCTAGATTTATTGGACCATTCGAGATACTACGGAGAGTTGGAGGAGGAGCTTATGAATTGGCGCTTCCACCCAGTATGAGCATGATACATCCAGTTTTTCATGTGTCCATGTTACGAAAGTATCTGAGAGACGAATCCCATGTGTTGGAGCATCAGACGGTTGACATCCATCAAATGTTGGACAATTATGATCCATATCGTCACTATTTGTAAAAGACATTGTGGTTTTTGTACAAATTAACTACGTGACAATGGAAATTACATTTTATCATTTTGTAATTAGATTACTTTATATGAATGATAAAAGTCCTTATGATTAGTTCCGGATTATAAGACATGAGACAATATCAATCCACAAAGGTTTAATCATTAAATATCCATAGTCGTAGTATTATCGAGACTGGACATCGATAATGCAGAATAGACTAGTATTGCACTTGTGCGCGTTGTGGGAGCATAACAACATAGTTCTCATATATTTAAGTATTGGATACTTATGCAAGTGTGATAGGAGGTTGTGTTTACCGATGGTACGGAAACAGCTTCGCTCTGGATAGACCCATCGGAATCTCATTGGTAGTATGACTATGTGTCTATGGCAATCCGAATCAGGGTAGGTGTATTTGGTCTTAACCTGAGACTTTCATCGCTAGTACTTGCGACAATCAATACGCTTTGGTTTTGGTCGTCCGGGATTTTAACAGCTTCTGAGTACGCCACTTCTGGGTTTATTGAGAATCGTAGTGTATTGGGTGTGATGTCAAGATGGAAGTATCACTTCAGTCATATGGAAATGATGATCACACATGGATACAAAACTGGTACTCTAATGGGTTGCAACCATCGGGATAATATGACAAGGTCATGATTATCCGATAATAAAGAGACTAGTTGCTTGTGATTCGATATATGCTTCGTACAGGGGCAGACACTATTCCAGCCCCATGCCTTGCATGTGACATCTGATACTAGATCGTAATACGCAATACTACGTATACTACACCTGACATAGATTATATATTCCTTTAAGAATATTTCTGGAGAATTGGGTAGGCACGGCTCTTTGCTAGAAGCCAACCATGTCTTGTAAATCGGTAAGAACATGGTAAAGGGTGATTCCTTATTGGGCTTTGGTTGCCAAAGTCCATGCCTTAGTAAATTAATTGAAAGCCCATTGGACTTTAATTGAATTGTATTGGATACTAATGGGCCTTTGAGACCCATTTAAATTAGATTTAGAATCTAAGTCGTAAAGGCACATCTAAAGTGTAATTATTTAATTTGGAATTAAATATAGAATTAGTATTGGATACAAATTAAATTGGATTTAAGATTATAGTTCGATATAATTCAAGAATTCGTACTTTGAGTACTTATTCTTAAACGAGTTGGACTCGCTCAAATCAAATCGTTGTTTGAACATTGGATGGTCATTAATTAAAGATTAATTAATTTGATTAGATTGATTGATAACATACTTTGTGTGAATACATGGATGTGATTTATGAATAATGTATATCAGATGGATATTAGATGGGTGAAGGCAATTTTGGAAATTATTGTAATAAATTTAGAATTTATTAAATTGGATCTGCGTGTCCAGCCTATTACCTCTTTATTTTTGTATTTCTCTTCTCACCTATTCCCCTAAATGTAAATAAGTTTCTTTAGAAGTGTTATGTAATTGGGTAGTAGTAAGAATAGTGCTAGCGGGAGAGAGGAAGTGAGAGATTTGTTCTAGGAACAAATTGTATTATTTATCCATCCGCATATCATTATTAATTTATTTATCGGGCCTTATTTGCTTTTAGAATGCATGTTTAGGGTTGTATGATGAGACCTAATCAAAGAAAATTAATTGGTTGCCAATTACGCGAAAAACCCTCAATAAATATTAAGCGTTTTCCTTTCATTGAATGATTCATTCTCAAGATCCAAGTGTGGGACACAGAAACTAGGCGGTGCATGCTGTTCCGGGCTCGCGGCCCGGTTGGGAGTACGGAGTAGCCCGCGGGGGACTAAACCAGAGAATAATGGAGTCGCCACCCGGTGTGAACCGAGAAAATGAGATTTAAGGCCGCACTCACCCCTCGCAAGGGAAGACCTCAAACCGTTGGGTTCGGAATGGTCCCTTACTTATGTCACTTGTAATGAAAGGATTTGTGCAATAATTTAATCAAGCCTAAGTAACACCTATTTCCAAGAGTATTATGCTTCTAAGTTAATACACCTAAATTTGCATATATCTTACATCTAAGTCTGCATGGTCGAAAGTGAATCAAAGTAGCGACAAACATACAACTTCATAAGCATATTGTATTCATGAAAGCGCAAGCGCACAATAATCACACAAGCGCACATAAAAGCGAATCAAATGATGGCGAACATGTAATTTCATAAACATACCATACTCATACATGCAGAAACATAAACAAATAGCCATTACATATTCATGCGTAAATAAGAGAGTCAACTAGGTACATATTGCAAAAAAGACAATTAATGAGGCAATTAAGCATTAAAGTAAACATGCTATGATGTGGTGCAAAAGAAGATAACTAATATTGACACAAACACACACATGGGCATTTTTCCCAAGTGGTACGTGGAATTGTATCCCGAGTACAGATCATACTACCGTCCATTCAGAATCGGCTATGAAATTTATGTCCGGGTTTCCATCCTATATACCATGAGGAATAATGCCCAAATGCTATCATAACATGGGTACACAAATGATAATAGATCGATCCAAGACAAAGATAGATGATGCAATCAATAGATGAAAGACGCGGCAAATATCGTGGCAAAGGTAGCCTTTTAGGCTTTTCTTCCCCCAAATGGAGAACCTTTTAGTCCAACATAATAAGCCCATGCGCTTTTCATTACAATGCGTACAAAGATAAAGATAACTATATGGAACTTCGTAATGCATGCGTAAATAAAGCAATAATGTGCAAAAGGATAAATGACATAGTAAGAAGCGCGGCAAAACATCGTGGTAAAGGCTTTTAACCCCTTGACATAGAGGACATTTAATCCAACTTATCAAGCCCATGCGCAAATAAAACAATGCATATACAGAGTAAAGACCACGATATCGGACTTCATGTATCCGATTGAACATATCTCACATCCAATCGAATATACATTATCCGGCGCGGCAAAGCATCGAGGTAAAGGTTTTTAACCCCTTGACTTAGAGGACCTTTAATCCCACTTACTAAGCCCATGCGCAAACAACACAATACATGTATAAAAAAAGTAAAGACAATGATATCGGACTTCGTGTATCCGATTGAACATATCTCACATCCAATCGAATATACATTATCCGACGCGGCAAAGCATCGTGGTAAAGGCTTTTAACCTCTTAACTTAGAGGATCTTTAATCCTACTTACTAAGCCCATGCGCAAATAACACAATGCATATATAAAAAGGTAAAGACAATGATATTGGACTTCGTGTATCCGATTGAACATATCTCACATCCAATCGAATATACATTATCTGGCGCGACAAAGCATCGTGGTAAAGGCTTTTAACCTCTTAACTTAGAGGACCTTTAATCCTACTTACTAAGCCCATGCGTAAATAACACAATGCATATATAAAAAAGTAAAGACAATGATATCGGACTTCGTGTATCCGATTGAACATATCTCACATCCAATCGAATATACATTATCCGGCACGACAAAGCATCGTGGTAAAGGCTTTTAACCTCTTAACTTAGAGGACCTTTAATCATACTTACTAAGCCCATGCGCTTTATCTCATCATTACATAAACAAATAACATGCGAAAATCAAGTAGCGAATAATAAACAAATCAAAACAACATAAAACGGAATATACGCATTTTACTCAAGTGGTACGTGGAGTTGTATCCCGAGTACAGATCATACTACCGTCCATTCAGAATCGGCTATGAAATTTATGTCCGGGTTTCCATCCTATATACCACTAGAGGCGACACATTTTTCATTTTATTCAAGGGCCACAACATACATCATTTTACAATTCATGCATTTTCTATCTATTCAAGGGCCGCAACATGCATCACTCCATAATAATCATGCAAACGAAACTCAATAAATAATAAAAATACAACTGAAAACGGATGTGAAAAATACCCTCAGGTCTAACCTTTTTCGTCGACTCTCTGACTCGCATTTCACGGTGATCGGAAGGGTGAAAGCTCCACAACTTTTCCGGTTCACTGGTTTGCATTTTTCCTCGCTGTTTCGCTGCTCAAGCTACTGTTTTGACTCCGTTTCGCTGCTATATTTTGGCCACTATTTTTGGTGTTTAGGCTACCATTTTCTGTGGTTTTAGGCTACTGTTTTTACGGTTGAATGGCTGCTATTTTTATGGTAAAAGGGGTGCAGTTTTTTGCATTTTTACTCACTGTTTTGGGGGTTTAGGGGCTGCTATTTTTTTGCATTTTTAGCTTCTGTTTATGCGTGTATATGGCTGCTGTTTGTGTGGTTTCTGCTCACTGTTTTAGGGGTATATTTTCGGTAATCTGAGGTGTTTAGGGGGGCTGTGATTTTTCGGTGGTTGTATGGTGTTTATGAGGTGTGATTTTCGGGGTTGTATGGTGTTTAAAGGCTATAAATTTCTGTAAAGCAAGGGTGGAGAAAGAGAGAAAATTCTTTTCTTGCTTTTTCTTGCTGTATGCGTGAATGTGAGAGTGAGAGAGAGAGGATGTGTCTTGGCAATGTGTTTCTTTTATAGCCAAATGGGATGGGTGAGTCCCTGCTTGACAATGAAGAGATTTGTGCATTTAATTAGGATATGATTTAGTTTCAAACAAGGAAAACCAAAGATTGAGGGGGGACAAAATTAGTTCAAATTAGGAAGTTAGTATATTTAATTTGTATTGTTTAGGCATGATATTTGTTAAGTTAGGAATACAATAATTTTAATTAGGAATAAAAATATTCTTGATTGGGAATATAATTTGTTGATTGATTTTAATTAAGCATGATTTTATTTAATGTTTTATTTAATTTGGTATATGATTTAATTAATATTTGGTTGTATTTTAGGGCCTTGGGCGTGTGGGCCAAGGTGGTGGGCGTGTGGGCTTGTCTTGGTGGGTTAGGTGTTGTGTTGGCTTGGTGAGTGGGTTTGGGCCAAGGTTAAATGATTTGCGGGTTTTTTTAGGCCAAATGTGCTTTGAAACGGAGGTCCAACGAGTGAGCTTGAAGCTAAACAAGCGGATAAAATTTAACGAAATACCGATTCCATTCCGACGACCGTTTCCCGCAACTTCCTCAACTAAAAAGGTAGTGTCTCCAAATGAGACTCATCATAGGGACTCACATGCAAAAATGCAGTGCCTACACCAAGATTGGCACTGGTTTGTTGGCCAAAGTCAAGACCTTTGTCCATCGCGGATGTGTTTGAATCATGAAGGCTTTATTCCATATCGCATGTCTTGTCCAAGTTGTGATTTGTTGGCCAAAGTCAAGATCACTTCTTGTCCATTGACATCGATTACGAAGCTTTCCAAAGTTAATGGGTCCCGCTTAACTGGAATCATTAAGCTTGTTGTGCCAAAGCCAAGGCTTAGTTGATTCAGAGGAAAATGTTAGAAAAATATATTGGATATATTGGCATATGTATTATATATATATGTTTCGGACTTGGAGGTCCACCCACTGGATTTAGGAATTGGAGGAGATCCAATTGATCTTAGAGATCTACCTAGTTAAGTTTCATACAACTTGTTGGCCAAAGTCAAGGTTGTGTGCTATTTAACGGGATCCTAGCCCACTAGGAAACTAGGTTTCCCGAGTACTCAACAGAGGGTTAGAGGCTCGCCGAAAAATAGTGGGAGACAAGTATTAAATTTGCAATTTCGTTTAGATACTTGTCAATATGCGCTCATTTCATTTTTCGTCATTATTATATATATATTAGTTGGACTAATATTTAATTGTTGCTTTAAATTTAACAGTTGGACTGTATTCAAACTACTTCATTTATAGTTGATTATATAATTGGATTATAGTAATCAATATATTTGAATTTAACCAATCAAATTATAGTTGATTATATAGTTAGACTATAGTAATCATTATATTCAATAGTACCCGAAATCGTTGATTGGATAGTTGGACTATTGGAATCAAGATAACTGTAAGATTAGCGTTTAGAACATAATCCTGGGTGAAAATGTCTTTAAACGGCTTTAATTTTCAGATTGGGAATAGAACTTGAGGATAGTCCTGGGAACTGAGAAGTTATTCTATTTGATAGAGTGACATCTCGGGCCTGAGCCCGGAATTGAGCAAATAGTGGAGCATGAGTTTTGGAAGACTCATGGTGATGATAACTTTAGTGCTTAATCATTTATGCTTGATGCAATGACACTTTAATTTTGTCGTCAAAACTAAGGATTAGATCCTTATACCATGATGTTGAAATTAAAGGATCTTCATAGATCTATTCTTAGATCTTAGAAGTATAAATTGCAAAAGAAGCTCTTACGCTAGCGTATGTCAGAGGGTACATCTGACGAGCACTAGGTGTCGCAGATGATTGCTGACATCGAACAGCTAAGGTTAGCTGGGTAAAACCTACGTGGCCGAGACTACCAAAGATTTGATCTTATAGTCTCTACCCGAAAGCTGGGGCAGGTTCATTATGAACCAAGAGTAAACTCTTGGAGAGTTGATGGCTGTGCTCAAGGAGGCAGAGCCAAAGCTTCTAAAAGGGGCAAAGGTAAAATCATCACAGTCTTCTTGGAAGACAAAGGACATATCCCAAGATGTTTGCCTAAACTATGGCAAATGGGGTCACTGGAATCGTGACTGCCGTATGGACAAGGCAGACATGAAGGAAGTGAAGGCGGAGCAAGGCTCTGGCTTCAAGTATGTTTTTCATAAACATGTTCACTATTAGTTTCAAAATTGGATTTTGATACTAGATGTGGTACATAAATATGTACTGATGTGCAGAATCTGCTTATCAGCAGGAGACTGACTTCAGTTGAGATATACATGCGAGTCGGAAACGGGACAAGAGCCGTTGTTTTAACCACAGAAAGCTAAGTTTTGGAAATACCCTTTTGGCATGTACCTAAATTAGGAAACTGTTATAATGTACCTAGTTTGACTAGAAACATTATCTCTATATCTAGTAATACCCGTTGTGGGTATACCATTATATTCTAGAACACTAAGTGTTTTGTTTATAAAGATGATATTGAGATAAACACATTAGATGTGAATAACAGTATTTATATTTAGAATATAAATGAATCTCATACATATGACATGACAAACAAATAGCTCAAAATGAATTAATCAGTTGAGACTTAAAAGTGGCATTGTTGTCTGGGACACATTAACAAGACTCGTATATCCAAACTTTCGAAGAATGGGTACTAGGACGGATTTGATTCTAATCAAATGATGTCTACGAATCTAGTTCATTAGGCAAAGTGTCTAAAGCACCTTTTACTTGGTAAAAGTGTAAGTGCCACCGATCTGTTAGCCCTCGTTCATAGTGACGTAAGTGGGCCCATATCTAGCAAGTCTAGAGGTAGATATAAATACTTTGTGACCTTTATGGATGTGGCATCGCGTTATGGTTATGTGTATCTTAATGAAACACAAGTCAGAAACTTTTAGACTTTCAACTCGAAGTAGACAGACAGACCGGCTAAAGTATTAAACTGTCACAGTTAGACCATGGTGGAAAATACTTAAGCACTAAGTTTCTCGAATATTTGAAAGAGTATAATATTCTTTCATAATGGACTCCTCCCGGAACACCTCAATTTGATGGTGTATCCGAACAGAGAAACCAAACCTTGTTGGACATAATAAGGTTAATGATGAGTCGCTCTGAGCTACTATTTTCCTTATAGGGATACACATTAAACAGTGCAATACTTATTTTGAATAAGGTTCCATAAAAATCTGTTGGACATACTTCATATTAGATATGAACAGGAAAGAAACCGGGTTATCTCATTCCTGAACATTTGGGAATGATGGGCATATGTTTGGATGATACCAAACTAGAACCCAAATTGGATAAGTGCCTATTTGTAGGTTATCATAGGGAAACCAAAGTATAGTACTTATACAACTCACAAGAGAACAATGTAATTGTTACTCTCCATGCGGTTTTCCTAAGAGGAATACCTATATGCAGTGGTAAGTGGGAAGAAAGTAAAACTCGATGAAAATCGAAGTAATACTATTCTAGCCACCGATTCATTAACGGAACACAAACAGTTCATCAGGGATGAAACTGTACCACAATCTTCGAATACACAAGAACAACGTAAGTCGAAGAGAGTCAGAAAACAACCTGGGAGGTATGAGTTTCTGATCTCACCTCATAAAGATGTCAATCTTATTGAGGAAGACGAACCGGCTACGTATGAGGAAGTGATACAAGGTATCGACTCCCTATGATGGCAAAGTGCCATGAAATCCGAAATGGATTCCATGTATACCAACCAAGTTTAGACACTGGTTGATGTACTGGAAGGCATTGTGCCTATTGGTACTAATTGAGTCTTCAAGGAAGACAAACATGGATGGCAACATACAAAAGTACAAAACTAGGCTTGTAGCGAAAAGGTATCGTTATCAACATTGTGTCGATTACGACGAAACCTCTTAAACGTTGCCATGATTAAATCCATTTGGATAATGCTTGCTAATGCTGCATGTTTCATTTATGAAATATGACAGCTGAACGTCAAAATTGCTTTCCTTAAACGAAAACCTTTTGAAGGATGTTTACAACATCCTGACGGTTTTGTCGTACCAAAATATGCAAACAAGGTTTGCAAGTTAATTCGATCCATTTATGGATTGAGGCAAGCAGTGAATTCTTGTAACCATCGTTTTGATGTAATCATAATGGTATATGATTTAATTCAAAACAAATATGATTCTTGTGTATATAAAGAGGTTGGTGGGAGCGCACTGACAGTGATTGTCCAATATAATGATGATATGTCACTTCTTGGAAATGACATTCTCATAATAAAATTGTTGGACAATTATGACCCATAGCGTCACTATTTGTACAGATCAAGGTGTTGTTGTACAAATTAACTATGTGACAAATGAGATTACTCTCTTATCATTTGTGATTAGATCACCTAGATGTATAAATGATATGAGGTCCATATGATTTGTTCCTGGATTGAGAATGATATGAGACAGTATCAGTCCACGAAGGATAAATCATTAAATATCCCTAGTCAGAGTATTATCGAGATTGGACATCGATAATACGTAAAAGACTAGTATTACACTTGTGCGCGTTGTGAGGGCACAACGTCATAATTCTAATATATTTGGGTATATGATACTCATGCAAGTGTAATAGGAGGTTGTGTTTTACCGATGGTACGGGAAACAGCTTCGCTCTAGATAGACCCCATCGGAATTCCATTGGTAGTATGACTATGTGTCTATGGAAGTCCGAAATCAGGGTAGGTGTATTTGGTCTTAACTTGAGACTTGCACCGCTAATACTTGCGACAATCAATATACTTTGGTTTTGGTCGTCCAGGGCTTTAACGGTTTCTGTGTACGCCTCTTCTGGGTATATCGAGAATCGTAGTATGTTGGTGGGTGTGATGTCAAGACGAAAGTATCACTCCAGTCATAGTGGAGATGATGGTCACGTAGGATACGAGACTGGTTCTCTTAAATGTTGCAGCTATCGGGATATTATGACAAGGTCATGTATATCTGATTATAGAGACTAGTTACCAGACATCCGACATGTGCTTCGTACAGGGCAGACACAATTCCAGCCCCAGGCCTAACACGTGATCATTCGATACTGGATCGACATACGCAATACTACGTATACTATGCCTGATATAGATCCTATATTCCTGTAAGGATATTTCTGGAGAAATGGGTAGGCATGGCGCTTTGCTAGAAGCCAACCTTGTCTTGTAAATCGGTATAAGCCTAGTACTAGGTACTTACGTGTTCGGATAGTCCGACGACCGAATTTACTGCCAACATATCCGGGGATCTCATGGGTCGCTTCCCGAAGATTCACCGATGACGTATGACTCGCACTTTTAATTAATCTGGATTAATTAGATGAGAGAGAAAATTAATCTGGGATTAATTACGGAGATATTTTATCTGGGATAAAATATCAATTAAAGAGAAAAAAACGATTAATTTGGAATTAATCGATAAATTAATATATTTGATATATTAAACGAAATTGGATTTCGACGCGAAATTGAAATTAGATTTTAATTCGGGCGAACGAATTGATTTAGAATTAATTCGTTAGCGATGTGAATAGTAATTATGCTAGGCATGATTATTTAATTAAATTAGATTTAATTACGTCGCAACGGAAAATTCGTTAATTTGGAATTAGCGAACTCGAGCCCGAGATTGTTTGCGAGAGCATTCGAATTTCGAATTCGAGTGCGGCACGCAAATTAAATCAAGCGTCAAATCGCTAGTCGCATCTAGCGTCACATCATTCGTCAATCAAGTGATAGATGTCTTTCACTTTGAGTGAATGACGCAAGTCACTATTAATGAGTGATGTTAGTTGATGGAGGTTGGTGTGGCTTTTATTGTTTGACTTCAAAAGCCAAATTTATTGTAAATCATTTATTGATTTTTTAAAAAGGAATTATGTGTATTAGATACACAAATACACAATACCAACACCATTCCATTCTCTCTCTTTGTTCACGTTTTTGGAGCCAAAAAATCCTCTCTCTCTCTCTCGGCCATTTGACCATTTTCTTCACTGGTTTTTCTGGGCAGAAACCGTGAGATGGGAAGCAAAAGTGTGATGATTTTGTGGCAAAATCATCAAGAGCTAGCACTCCGAGAGACATGCGAAGGTGATAGGGAAGTCCACCCATGAGCTTGGAATCGTTTCATCACAAAGCTTGGAGCTTTAAGGACATCAATGGCCGAAAATGGTGGAGGGAAAAATAGCCACTGCCGTGAGCTGTTGGTGAGCAGAAACTGATTTTGTTCGTCGCTCAACCGCTCGATGTGAGTATTCCGCAACTCCCTCGTTGTTATTCACACTTGTTTAATGCTTGTTTAATGATCTTTGGATGCTTAGAAAACTCCAACAATGGTATCATGAGCAAGGTTGAGCATGAAAATGATTAGGGCTTAAAATTTGGGTAAAATTTTTTTGAGCATGATTTGGATGAATTTGATGTTTGAATATGCTTAATACATGTTTAATGAAGTTTGATTTGATCAATTTCAAGAAAATTGATTTGGAACAATTTTCCCCCAAAATTGGATGGCTTGGCCGAATGGTTGATGAACTCTAATATCTTGGTATTTTGTTTTTTGATTCATTGGATGACTTGAAAAACAATTGGGAATATTGATTTAGGATTTGATTGGATTGAATTCGGAATGATTTGAAAATCCCTTCTAAAGCCGAGAGTTTAGAGCCCTATTTGTCTTGGAATTTTTTGATTTTGATTCATTGGATGAGTTGGAATCATTCGGGAATGTTGATTTAATGTTGATTGTGGATTTAATTGGATTAAAACCGAATCAGACACAAATTGCCCAATTGCCGAGAATGATATAACATGTAATTGGGTTTGATTTTGAATAAATTGTGTAGGACACTATTTGATGTTGATAAGCATGATTAGTTGTATAAATTGATGATTGGAATTATTGATTATGTGATTAATTATGCAATACACTTAGAATTAATTAGATTGTAAATTTGACTTTTATGATTTAATTAAATGGGCCTATTTTGTTAAATTGGGCTTGAATGTTGTTATTGGGCTTATTGGGCTTGGTTTGTACCAAGATGAGTTTAAGCTAAATTGGTTGGATCCAATTAGGCCCAAAACCGTTCCATAAAGCCCAAATGCGACTAATGGACCTTTAAAGTTAATTGGGCCTAATGGGCCTAAATTGATTTCTGGGCTTATGGGGTAACTCCTTGATTAGGCTTTGGTTGCCGAAGCCCACGCCTTAAAGAAATTAATTAAAATCACATTGGACTTTAATTAAATTAATGTTGGACGTTAATCGGGCTTTGAGACCCGTAACGATTAAATTTGGAATTTAAGTCGTAAAAGTTTATTAATAAAGTGTAATATTTAATTTCGAATTAAATGGCGAATTAGTATTAAATACAAATTGAATTGGATTTAATTATGTAGTTTAATTTAATTCGAGAATTTGTACTTTGAGTACTTATTCGCAAAACGAGTTTGACTCGCGCAAAATCAAATCGTTTGTTTGTACATTGGATGGTCATTAATTATCAGATAATTAATTTGATTAGATTGATTGATAACATGCTTGTGTGAATACATGGTTGCGATGCATGAATAATGTATATCATATGGATATTAGATGGGGGGGGACAATTTTAGAAATGTTGTAATAAATTTGATTTATTAATTGGACCTGCGTGTCCAGCCTTATTACATCCTTATTCTTTGTATTCTCTTCTCACCTATTCCCCTCATGTAAATGAGGGTTCTTTTAGAAGTGTAGTGTAACGGCTAGAAGTAAATACTTGTGCTAGCGGGAGAGAGGAAAGT
The DNA here is from genome assembly GCA_019454045.1 of Zanthoxylum bungeanum. Classification (NCBI taxonomy): domain Eukaryota; kingdom Viridiplantae; phylum Streptophyta; class Magnoliopsida; order Sapindales; family Rutaceae; genus Zanthoxylum; species Zanthoxylum bungeanum. Next base: position 14,888 of record SKCR01037941.1, on the reverse strand, counting down.
GAGAGATTTGATCTAGGATCAATGTGTAAAGTATTCATCCGCATATCATTATTATTTTATTATACGCGCTTTATTATGTGTTAGAATGCATGTTAAGGGTGTATGATGATGAGACCTTAACAAAGATAATAAATTGGTTGCTAATTTGCACGCGAAAAACCCTCGCAAAATATTAAGCGTTTTTCCTTCCATTGAGTGATTCTTACTCAAGATCCAAGACTGGCATTGGCTTGTTGGCCAAAGTCAAGGCCTTTGTCCGTCGAGGATGTGTTTGAATCACGAGAGCTTTGTTCCATATCGGTGTCTTGTCCAAGTTGTGGTTTGTTGGCCAAAGTCAACACCACTTCTTGTCTATCGACATTGATTACGAAGCTTTCCATGGTCAATGGGTCGCGTTTAACTAGGATCACTAAGTTTGTTGTGCCAAAGCCAAGGCTTAGTTGATTCAGAGGAAAAAGGTTAGGCAATATATTGGATATATTGGCATATACATTGTATATATGTTTCGGACTTGGATGTCCCCCTACTGGATCTAGGAATTGGATTGGATCCAATTGATCTTAGAGATCTACCTAGTTAATTATCATACAATTTGTTGGCCAAAGTCAAGACTGTGTGATATTTAACGGGATCCTAGCCCACTAGGAAACACGGTTTCCCGAGTACTCGACAGAGGGTTAGAGGCTCGCTGAAAAATAGTGGGAGGCAAGAATTGAATTTGCAATATTCTTTTAATTACTTTCCATACGCGCTCAAACAAATATCATTCGTCAAATATATTAAATGTTAGTTGGACTAATATTTAAATTGTTGTTTTAATAAACAGTTGGACTGTATTCAAAAAAATAAATTATAGTTGATTAAATAGTTGGACTATAATAATCATTATAATAAATAGTACCTAAATCGTTGATTAAATAGTTGGACTATTAAAATCAAGATAAAATTGAAAGATTGACATTTAAAACATAATCCTAGAGAAAATGTATTTAAATGGTTTAATTTTCAAAATTAGGAAATATTTCAGGATGGTCCTGGAAAATAATAAGTGACTTTATTTGATAAAATAACATATTAAGCCTAAGCCCGGAGTTAAGCAAATAGTAGAGCATAATCTTGGAAGATTTATGAGATGATAACTTTAGTGCTTAATCCATTAAGCTTGTCGCAAGTAGACTCTTTAATTTCTTAATCAGAACTAAGGATTAGATCCTTAAAATATGATAATGAAATTGAAGGATCTTCTTAGATCTATATTTAGATTTTAGAAGTACAATTGCAATAATAACTCTTGGAGAGTTAATGACTATTCTCAAGGAGACAAAGTCAAAGTTTGCAATAGGCAAGTAGCGCAAGGCGCACCTACTTTCGATATTCTAGAAACCCGAGGCTTGGCCAAAGGCTTATGAAATGTGAAAATGGGCAAAGGCAAAATCATTATAATCTTCTAGGAAGATAAAGGACATATCCCAAAAAGTCTGCTTAAATTGTGGCGAACGGGATCGCGGAAGCGTGACTGCCGTTTGGACAAAGCAGACATGAAGGAATTGAAGACGAGCAAGGCTCCGACTTCAAATATGTTTGTCATAATATGTTCACTACTAGTATTAAAATTAGATTTTAGATACTTAGTGTGGTACATAAATATGTATTGATGTTCAGAATCTGTTTTGAGCAGGATACTGACTTCAGTTAAGATTAATCTGCGAATTGTAAACGGGACGAAAGTCGCTGTTTTAACCGTAGATACCTAAGTTTAGGAACTACCTTCGGGTGTGTACTTAATTAGGAATATGTCATAATGTAACTAGTTTGACTAGATAATTATCTCTATATCAGTGTTTAATCCATTGCGGATTGACCTTTATATTCTAGAATACTAAAGTGTTTTATTTTATAAAGATGATATTGAGATAAACACATTAGATGTCAATAACAGCATTTATAGTTTGAATATAAATAAATCTCAAACATAAACATGACAAACAAATAGCTCAAACTGATTTGATCAGAAGAAACTCAATTGTGGCATTGTTGTCTGGGACACAACTAAAACAAGAATCGTATATCCACACTTTTGAAGAGTGGGTACTCGGACTGATTTGATTCTATTCAAATAAAGTCTACGAATCTAGTTAATTGGGCAAAGTGCCTAAAATACTATTTACTTGGTAAAAGTGCAAATGCCACCGATCTGTTAGCCCTAGTTCATAGTGAAGCAAGTGGACCCATGTCTAGCTAGGCTAGATGTGGATATAAATATTTCGTGACCTTTACGGATGTGGCATCTCGTTATGGTTATGTGTTTCTTTTGAAACACAAATCGGAAACTTTTATAGTTTCGACACGAAATAGACAAACAGATCGGCTAAAGTATTAAACCGTCACGGTAAGACCGTAATGGAAAATACTTAGGCAATAAGTTTCTAATATACTTTAAAGATTATAGTATTCTTTCAATGAGGACTCCTCCCGGAACACGTCAGTTTGACGGTGTGTCCGAACTGAGTAACCGAATTTTGTTAGACATGATAAGGTTAATCACGAGTCGCTCTGAGCTACCATTTCCTTCAACAGATACGCATTAACAGTGTTAAACTTATTTAGAATAAGGTTCCATTAAAATCTGTTAGACATATTTATATATAGTATTGAATAGGAAAGAAACCAGGTTTCTCATTCCTAAATATTTGGGTATGCTAGGCATATGTTTGGATGATACCAAACTAAAACCAAATTGGATAAGTGCCAATTGTGGGTATCCGAGGGATACCAAAGTATAGTACTTATACAACTCACAAGAGAACAATGTAATTGTTGTTCGCCATGCGATTTCCTAGGAGGAATACCGATATGCAGTGGTAAGTGGGAGGATAGTAAAACTCGATGAAAATCGGAGTAATACTATTCCAAGGCACCGAATCTTAATTGAACATAAATAGTTCATCAATGATGAAACTATTACCAATAATCTTCGAATACACAAGAACCGCGTAGGTCGGAGAGAGTCAGAAAACAACCTGGGGTATGGGTTTCTGATTTCACCTCATAAAGATGTCTATCTTTTGAGGTATACCAACTGACTATGTATGAGGAAGTGATACAAGGTATCGACTCCCTATTATGGCAAAGTGCCATGAGTCCGAAATGGATTCCATGTATATCAACTATGTTTGGATACTAGTTGATGTACCGCAAGACATTGTGCCTATTGGTACTATATAAGTCTTCAAAGAAGACATACATGGATGGAAACATACCAACGTTATAAGCTAGGCTTTTAACGGAAAGGTATCGTTATCAACATTGTGTTGACTACGATTTAACCTTTTACCTGTTGCCACGGTAAATCCATTTGGATATTGCTTGCTAATGCTACATGTTTCATTTATGAAATATGTCAGCTAAACGGGAAAATCGCTTTCCTGAAAAGGAAACCTTTTGGAGGATGTTTAAAACATCCTGACGGTTTTGTCGTACCAAAACTAGCAAACAAGGTTTGCAAGTTATTCGATCCATGTTTGCATTGAAGCAAGCATTAGGTTCTTCGAATTATTATCGTTTTGATGTAATCATAATGGTGTATGATTTAATTCAAAACGAAATGATTCTTGTGTATATAGGAGGTTAGTGGGAGCACACTGACAGTGGCTGTCCTATAAATAATGATGATAAATCATTTCTTGAAATGATATTCCCATAAAACAATCGGTGAAAGCTTGGCTTTCATGAAAAACTCTCCGAGAAATCGTACATTGAAAAATGTACGTGAGCTGGTGTCTCATACGCTTTGAGCATATGGATTCACAATCAGGCCAATCCTAGTGATAGTCATTGGATTGATATTAAGAACATCCATTAGTATCTTAGAGATCTAAAGATGCTGTCTTATACTATGGAAAATGAGAACTTGAAGTGACTGGGATCACTACTGCAAGTTTCCTAAACCGATAAAAACGACTATAAGTCACAAACGGTACTATAAAGTTTGAATAACGGAACAGTGAGCTGGAAATCTTCCAAGCAAGATACTGTTACCGAACAAAAAACAAATGTGGGTTATTGCTGCAGCTGAGGCAGTAATAGAAGCCATTTGGGTCGATAAAAAATCTAATTAGATTAGATATAGTTCTGTTAGCAGCTGAGCTAGGCTTCAGCATAGCCTAAAGAATTAATGGTCTCATCAACGATCCAGATATATACTTCGATATTCATCTGATTCGTTTGGATCATACATCGTGGTGATGTGATGATCGAATAAATCGCATCAGATGATAATCATACAAATCCGCTGACGAAAGCCTTTCCTCAGCAGTTTGAGCCAACCGTACATAGTTCGGGTGTCAGATACTCGAGTGACTGGCTATAGGCCAAGTGGGAGATTGTTGGACAATTATGACCCATAGCGTCACTATTTGTACAGATCAAGGTGTTGTTGTACAAATTAACTATGTGACAAAGGAGATTGCTCTCTTATCATTTGTGATTAGATCACCTAGATGTATAAATGATAGGAGGTCCATATGATTTGTTCCGGGATTGAGAATGATATGAGACAGTATCAGTCCACGAAGGATAAATCATTAAATATCCTTAGTCAGAGTATTATCGAGATTGGACATCGATAATACGTAAAAGACTAGTATTACACTTGTGCGCGTTGTGAGGGCACAACGTCATAGTTCTCATATATTTGGGTATATGATACTCATGCAAGTGTAATAGGAGGTTGTGTTTTACCGATGGTACGGGAAACAGCTTCGCTCTGGATAGACCCCATTGGAATTCCATTGGTAGTATGACTATGTGTCTATGAAAGTCCGAAATCAGGGTAGGTGTATTTGGTCATAACCTGAGACTTGCACCGCTAATACTTGCGACAATCAATATACTTTGGTTTTGGTTGTCCAGGGCTTTAACTGGTTTCTGTGTACGCCTCTTCTGGGTATATCGAGAATCGTAGTATGTTGGGTGTGATGTCAAGACGGAAGTATCACTCCAGTCATAGTGGAGATGATGGTCACGTAGGATATGAGACTGGTTCTCTTAAATGCTGCAGCTATCGGGATATTATGACAAGGTCATGTATATCCGACTATAGAGACTAGTTACCAGACATCCGACATGTGTTTCGTACGGGGCAGACACAATTCCAGCCCTAGCCTAGCACGTGATCATTCGATACTGGATCGACATACGCAATACTACGTATACTACGCCTGATATAGATCCTATATTCTTGTAAGGATTTCTGGAGAATGGGTAAGCATGGCGCTTTGCTAGAAGCCAACCTTGTCTTGTAAATCGGTATAATCGTATTACTAGGTACTTACGTGTTCGGATAGTCCGACGATCGAATTTACTGCCAACATATCCGGGGATCTCATGGGTCGCTTCCCGAAGATTCACCGATGACGTATGACTCGCACTTTTAATTAATCTGGGATTAATTAGATGAGAGAGAAAATTAATCTGGGATTAATTACGGAGATATTTTATCTGGGATAAAATATCAATTAAAGAGAGAAAACGATTAATTTGGAATTAATCGATAAATTAATATATTCGATATATTAAACGAAATTGGATTTCGACGCGGAATTGAAATTAGATTTTAATTCGGGCGAACAAATTGATTTAGAATTAATTCGTTAGCGACATGAATAGTAATTATGCTAGGCATGATTATTTAATTAAATTAGATTTAATTACGTCGCAACGGAAAATTCGTTAATTTGGAATTAGCGAACTCGAGCCCGAGATTGTTTGCGAGCGTATTCGCATTTCGAATTCGAGTGCGGCACACAAGTCAAATCAAGCGTCAAATCGCTAGTCGCATCTAGCGTCACATCATTCGTCAATCAAATGATAGATGTCTTTCACTTTGAGTGATTGACGCAAGTCACTATTCATGAGTGATGTGAGTTGATGGAGGTTGGTGTGGCTTTTATTGTTTGACTTCAAAAGCCAAATTTATTGTAAATCATTTATTGATTTTTTAAAAAGGAATTATGTGTATTAGATACACAAATACACAAAACCAACACCATTCCATTCTCTCTCTTTGTTCACGTTTTTGGATCCAAAAACTCCTCTCTCTCTCTCGGCCATTTGACCATTTTCTTCACTGGTTTTTCTGGGCAGAAACCGTGAGATGGGAATCAAAAGTGTGATGATTTTGTGGCAAAATCATCAAGAGCTAGCACTCCGAGAGACATGCGAAGGTGATAGGGAAGTCCACCCATGAGCTTGGAATCGTTTCATCACAAAGCTTGGAGCTTTAAGGACATCAATGGCCGAAAATGGTGGAGGGAAAAACAGCCCTTGTCGTGAGCTGTTGGTGAGCAGAAACTGATTTTGTTCGTCACTCAAACGCTCGATTTGTGAGTATTCCGCAACTCCCTCGTTGTTATTCACATGTGTTTCATACTTGTTTAATGATCTTGGGATGCTTAGAAAACTCCAACAGATATGTCACTTCTGGAAATGACATTCCCATAATAAAATTGGTGAAAGCTTGGCTTTCAGGAAAATTCTCCATAGAATACTTGGGAGATGCAACCTTTATTCTAGGAATAAATATCTACTGGGATAGATCTAAAAGTTATTGGCACTCTCCGAGAAATCGTATATTGAAATATATGTACGCGACCTGGTGTCTCATATGCTTTGAGCATATGGAGTCACAATCAGGCCAATCTAAGTGATAGTCACTGGATTGGTGTTAAGAACATCCTTAAGTATCTTAGATGAACTAAGGATGCTTTCTTAAACTATGGAGAAAGAGAACTTGAGGTGACTGGGTTCACCGCTGTAAGTTTCCAAATCGACAAAAACGACAGCAAGTCGTAATAAGGGTACTATATAGTTTGAATAACGGAACAGTGAGCTGGAAATCTTCCAAGCAAGATAGTGTTGCCGAATAAACAACAAAAGCGGAATATTGTTGCAGCTAAGGCAGCAAAAGAAGCGTTTTGGATCAATAATAATCCTAATTGGGTTAGGTATAGTTCTGTTAGTGGCTGAGCTAGGCTACATCACAGGCTAAAGAATTAATGGTCTCATCAATGATATAATATGTACTTCAATGGTTTCAATTGATTCGTAAGATCATACATCGTGGTGATGTGATGATCGAATAAATCGCATCAGATGATAACCTTGCAAATCCGCTGACGAAAGCAGTTTCTCAGCAGAAGTTTGAGCGACCCGTACATAGTTCAAATGTAGGACACTTGAGTGATTGGCTATAGGCCAAGTGGGAGATTGTTGGACAATTATGACCCATAGCATCACTATTTATATAGAACATGGTGTTATTGTATAAATTAACTATGTGACAAAGGAAATTGCTCTTTTATCATTTGTAATTGGATTACCGGGATATATAAATGATAAAAGTCCATATGATTAGTTCCAGATTAATAAGATATGAGATAGTATTAATCCACTTAGGTTTAATCATTAAAATATCCCTAGTCGTAGTATTATGGAGATTGGACATCGATAATGCGGAATATACTAGTATTGCACTTGTGCGTGTTATGGGAGCATAACGGCATAGTTCTCATATATTTGGGTATTGGATACTAATGCAAGTGTAATAGGAGGTTATGTTTACCGATGGTACGGAAACAGCTTCGCTCTGGATAGACCCCTAGGAATTCCATTGGTAGTATGACTATGCGTCTATGGAAGTCCGAATCAGGGTATGTGTGTTTGGTCTTAACCTGAGACTTGCATCGCTAATACTTGCGACAAATAATATACTTTGGTTTTGGTCGTCCGGGGCTTTAACAGGTTCTGTGTACGCCTCTTCTGGGTATATTGAGAATCGTAGTGTATTGGGTGTGATGTCAAGATGGAAGTATCACTTCAGTCATATGGAGATGATGATCACGTAGGATACGGAACTAATACTCTTAAGTACTGCAGTCATCGGGATAATATGACTAGGTAATGTTTATCCGATTATAGAGACTAGTTACCAGAGATCTGATATGTGCTTCGTACGGGGCAGACACAATTCCAGCCCCAAGCCTAGCATGTGACATCAGATACTGGATCGTAATACGCAATACTACGTATACTACGCCTGACATAGATTATATATTCCTTAAAAGAATATTTCTGGAGAATTGGAAGACACGGTGCTTTGCTAGAAGCCAACCATGTCTTGTAAATCGGTAAGAACGTGGTACTAGGTACGCACGTATTCGGATACTCCGATGACCGGATTTACTGCCAACATATCCATGGATCTCATGGGTCGCTTCCCGAAGATTCACTGATGACGTATGACTCGCACGAAATAATCTGGGATTAATTATAAGAGAGAAAAATTAATCTATGATTAATTGCGGAGAATTTTATCTGGGATAAAATTCAATTAATAGAGAGAGAACGATTAATTTGGAATTAATCGATAAAATAATATATTCGATATATTAAATGAAATTAGATTTCATAACGGAATTAAAATTGGATTTTAATTCGGGGGAACGAATTAATTTAGAATTAATTCGCGAGCGACGTGAATAGTAATTTTACTAGGCATAATTATTTAATTAAATTTGATTTAATTACGTTGCAATGGAAAATTCGTTAATTCGGAATTAACGAACCCGAGCCCGAAATGTGTTTGCGGGCCCACTTGGATTTTGAATCAAGTGGGGCCCACAACAAGTCACATCACCTAGTCAACTTTATCAACTTTAGGTTGATAAAAGTTGGTGGAATCTTTGGTGGCTTGTTGCTTACACAAGCTTGATGTATGAAAGACATATACCAACTTTTGGTATTTGAAAAATTGATTTTTAGAAAATCAAAAACAATTCATTCATCACTCATTCTCTCTACACACAATTCACGCCACTCTCACTTTTCTCTTTACTCTCATTGCCGAGAGTTACAAGGGGAATTTGGAAGCCATTTGTTGCATTTTTTTTCCAAGTGCTAGCACACATTTAGTCATTCTAAGGTGTTAGGGAAACATATTCATGAGTTTGGAATTCAATGACATGCTTGGAAGCTCAACATACATCAAAAGAGAAGCTTGGAGCAACTTCTCAAAGGCAAAAGTTTTGAACTCTCCGCCAACATCCAAGCCGATCAAAGTGAGTATTTCCGCTACTTTACTTTGCGTATTCACATGATTTTATGCTTAATTGATCCTTGGTTTGACCTAGAAAACCCAACAGAAACCTCCTTACGCAGAGGAAACATATTTAGGCCTCGGGATCGGACTTGAAAAAATTTCTCCTCTTTATTTATTTATTGGAGAGTTGTACTGCTATTGTAATTTTGGGCAATGATAAAAATTCAGTAACAACATATAACCCTTGTAGTCCCTCGATTCCAGCGTACTTTGGAAAGTCTCTGTGTATTGGAAATAGTCCCCAACAATCGTACAACACTCCGAACATATTTGGAATTATTTTGGCAGACCTAGACATCCTTTGTACTACTGAAACAGTCCGAAAATATTCCCGAATTACAAGTGAAAACATTAGTACTGTTTTTGTCACTACAGTTGTATAATCTCTATAGAATTTTAGGACTGATTTTAGGAAACCAAATCAGCCCTAAAATACTCCCTAATCAGTTCTCTGCAATCTAGAATTTTTCCAATTAAAAGTCAAAATTCCAACAACCCGAATTTGCATGATATACTCGTATGCAGTGGGGTAAAAATTATGCCTACTGCCGTGAATGGTAGATGGAGAAATAAATGGAGTTTTCCACTTGATCTTCCGCACTATATCTCACACCAAGGAACTAGATATGAGCTCTTGAATTTAACAAATATATTTTCTCTAACATTCTAGAGAAAAAATATTGCACTCTTTTTTGTTTCTTTTTCTTTGTAGAGAATAAGAAACTAGAGTGGTTAAGATTTTGTTTATATCTCGTGTTTATAAAAGAGAACTAGCTTCTCTTTTTATACTTAGGGTTGAGGTTATTTAATTATAATCAAATTAATTAATTAAATATCTAATATCTAATATATGTATTTATTTTGGAAATAAATTCCAAAGTTATTTAATCAACGACTAAGTAAATTAATTAAGAAAATTTAAATTCTTTAAATTTAATATTTGAATATCTCATAATCAAGTGCATTGAAACTTTATTTTAAATTATTTAATATACAGTATTTAACTGTGATTTGAATTATTTATTAATCGTATTAACAATCTGTCATAACATATAGTTATGCATGTGAGATCATAATTGGAATTTCTGATTATTTTATGGCTTCTTATAGTGTATCGAGCTAGCATGGGATCAAATGGACCCACAGTTTGGAGTTCCAATAATGCCGAGATATTAATTAAAACTCTTTAATCAAATATATTGAATTATTAACTTTTGGTTATTCCACTAAAAATCTAAAGTTGAATTCTTGTAACATGAGATATATCTTATATCGAGCAACGTCGACGTCCATCGATATAATCACTACATATAGATTGACCCTCCACGGGTATATGATAATTAGAGCTGGGTCATAATATCTTTTATACCCCTCTGATTATTTCTTGTGTCTTAAGTACCATTGGTTCTTTAATGAATAATTTATTCATAACTATTATGAATTTTATCTTTTTATTCGTAATAGAAAGATTCGAATGTTTTAATTGTTCAAGTACCTAACCAATCTAAATTATATATATATATATATATATATATATATATATATATATATATATATATATATATATATATATATATATATATATATATATATATATATATATATAACGTCCCAGCTACATACCAAACCATGCCCTCAAATTACGAATTTATTGATCAGGTTGCTACATCGATCTCACCCTTATAAAACAAAAGATATAGCCCACCATGGAGGAGTTCGTAGTACGCTAATGATTTAGATCAATCCATATATGATCATCTATTAGACTGTTATGAATTTCTATGTTTAACGGATATTAAAGAAATTCATTTATGTCTGGGTTCAGTCCCATTTGATTGTATCATATAAGGTGCCTCAATTTCAATGTCACTATGTAACGTCTTGGATTTATCGAGATGTTACTGGCAGAAGACAAGTATAAACAGACAATACATGGCATTTGACTATACATATCTGTAATACATCAACAGCCCTAGGTTCGGATCGGTGTCCCGAGCAGCGGTAGTGGGTATAACCCGTTGATATCAAGTATGAGTGTATTTTTAAATATTTTAATGAAATACTATATTCCATTTCGAGTGTTTAGGGAAAACCCGAGGATAAATCGGAATCTGGAAAAATAAATCGAAATAAAAATCGGACATGAGGCGCAATCGCCCGGGCCGAGAGCATGCTGCGCATCAGCCATAGCGCTGCAAACGCTGTGCTCTCGGCTTTTAAGCTAAGATAATTTTTTTTTAATTCTTAAAACCTTAAACATATTTAAAATCACACAAAATAATTTTGATTTCAAAACCAACCACAACACATGTTATACAAAAAACACACACACACACACACATATATATGCATTTCTTTGACTCATAATACAAACCAAAATATAATACAATAATGAAATGACTCGTGAATAATTTTAGGTAAACCAAATGTGGTCAAACGATTCTAGAATGGTAGTCATAGCTCCAAGCTATCAACTAGAGTTCCAAACTCTAATTTTATGTCAATGTCCAACATGAATATTTTTGACCCAATCATAAGGAAATTATGTTTATACTTCCAAAGTATCTATACACAATTAATTAGCCTAATTTCAACATCAAGTTATATTATTATGTATTCAATACATAATTCATCACTATATGTCTCATTAATCCAAGATCCAATCTTGATTCTAATGCTTGCAAGCTTGATTCCAAGATCCAATCTTGATTTCTCCTTGTTGAAATGTTGTAGAGAACTTCCAAAGTTTCTCTTACAAACTTCTACTTAGGATAATTTCTCTAACTCTTGCTTGTTTTATGTAATAACCTGGTAATCTTGAAGACTATTATGTTATGGGACACATGATACATGATATAAATAATGTTCGAATATGTATACACTCATGAAATGACTTTTTGGACATTCAGCAAATTTCTCGCAATTTCGATACGGAATTAATTCTAAGATTAAATCCGGATAACTCAGGGTATTTGGACTATAACTTTTTCATATGAATTCTGATTTTTATGAATTTTATATCGTCGAAAAGAAAAGACTGAGACCTACAACTTCCATGTTGAACATGTTTCCAAATTCGAAACAGAAGTAAGTCAAAAATGCAACTCAAAATTTAGATGAATAATATGCAGACCTATCTAGAGAATTCCACATTTCACTCAAAAATTCTGATTTTTCTTCAAATCAAAATATTATAATTAGCCAAATCAGCTCATATTATAAATAAGGGGAACTATTCACGTATTCCCAATATTTGAGGAAAGAGAGAAACGTGAGAAGAAATGAAGAAGAAGAAGAAGAAGGCGAAGAAAGAAGAAGAAGGAAAGAAGAGAGAAACAAATACAAATCCTCTCATAACAAGGTAAGAAGAAGAATAACAACCATGGGAGACTTGATAGATGAAGAAAATCAAATGAAATGAGGTAAGGTCAACTTGACCCAAATCTTGGATTAAGAAATTTTGATGATATGATGCTATGTTAATGTTAATGATATACTAGGGATTGCATTTAGTGTCATATTGAGCATGGAAATTAATTGTATTAAAAAAGGTATATATTTTTGAAAATTCTAAAATTGAGTTAAAGAAAAGTTATGAAGTTGGAGGTGTATTTTGATGATGTAATATTGCTTTAGCATACATGAATATTGAAGTTTAAAGAAGTGCTTGTGTGAAGGTTAAGTGTGAGGCTGTTGGAAATGCATTTGGAAGAATTAGACATTGAAGTGATGATGATTAGGCCTGAAAATAGGCGAGCGTCGCGACGCGTAAAAGAATGATGGCCTATATTTCAGTTTTATCGTGTGAGCGTCGCGACTCCTAACTCCCAATGTCGCGACGTGAAATGGAGGAATCTCTCTGCCTTAGCCTGCCCGTGTGCACATCGCAACGCGATAAAGGGAAGTTTTCTGCCTCAACTGTACCCCATGTTAGTGTCGCGACGCGTAACGTCTGGCGTCGCGCGCGTGGCCATTTCCCATAATTTTAAGCCATTTCAGTTTCAACCTATGATATTAGAGATCACCCGAAAGGTTTCGTATCATCCATTTCAGTTTCAACCTAGGATATTAGAGATCACTCGAAAGGTTTCGTATCATCTTATATACACGTTTTATGACATGTCACAAACATAGTACATCATGTAGTGATTATAGATTAATTGAATTAAGAAGCTTAGTTTAAGTTCCAAAACATGTTCTATAACTCATTTTCTAATCTAGTGTGTCAATTCTAGATTATCGGCATGAACCCCCAAGTGCTTCAATGAGATGGAACAAAGCCAACCAGATTTAAACTGTGAGTGGACCATTTTCTCAAACTGATTTATTTAACTGTTTTCATACCAGACTTACTTTTCCGCACATAGGGCGTTAGCCAAAGTTTTATTACAGATGTTTTACAAATAATGACGTTTTAGAAAGATTGATTTCAAAAGCTTGAGTTTTATGATTTTTGGAGGCATAGTCGAAAAACCCACCTTAGTATGTAACTTGACTCAGATATGGAATTGACGGTTACAGATATCGTGTGCACACGTAGTTCAGGACTAGGAATGACAAATGCCTTTGGATCCCAAATTCAGAGTCTAGAGGGTAGTATAGATCCACACTCCCGACTCCGGATTTGTAGCTTGGGGGACAACGATACGTAACGCCTCAAGACCACCAGATTTCAGGGCTAGGGGGACGGTAAAACGTAACGCCCCTAGACCCTAGATTCAGGGACAAGATAGTGGCATGCAATGGGGGACGATGATATGTGACGCCCCAATGTCATGGATTTGCACACCTGACTCCAGTTTAGGCATATGGGAGGACGACGATACGTAACGCCCCCATGCGTCAGGTTTTCAACAGATTCTCAAAAACTGATTTTCATAAAGATAGTTTTTAAGAGAAAGAGTTTTATATAATCTCAGAGTTTTGCACACACATAACAGTCTCTACCAGGTTTTTCAGAAAAAGAGTTGTTCTCAGATAAGAAGAGTGATTTCAGAAAATATGATTTCTTTAAAATGATTTTGGATTTAGAAAAATGGAATTTCATAAAGTGTTTCAGTTTTTGTTTTAACCGTCCACTCGCTAAGCCATTCAAACGATCTAACTCCCTACTCCCAGTGTTTTGTTTTGCAGGTTTACCTACAGGACGAGCTCGGGAGGATGGATACTGATGGAAGATACTAGGATGTTGAGTTTACCAGGTCAAGTCAAAGGGAGAAAGTCTAGTCTGAGTCAAAGAGAAGTCATATAATAGTCATTGGTATTACATCGGTCATTGTATAAGTTAAAATGTTTATGAATAAAGTTGTAAAGGAAATTATCATTGGGTATACAGTTATCAGTATTAAGTTGCATTTCATATTGTTGAGTCTGGAAATGGACCCTATTCATGAGTCGACAATTTGAGATGAGTTTAGAATGATGATAACAGTCAAATAGTCAGAGGCACAAGGGTACATGTCAGCCTATTCCCTGCCGGTAACATCTTCTGGAGTGGGATGTTATAAAGAGGATATCAGAGCATGGTCTAGGGAGTCAGTGACTACAGTGGGCAGAGTGTTGGGGTCATGTATACGTAGTATGCTCTGGGTACTAGTATGCGAGGTACTACCTCACCAATATCTGATCCTCGAGTACGTCCTCAAAGTTCTATAGAAAGGTTAGTAAACATCCCCGAAGTTATCTGAATTTTCTTCATAATAAAGTTATCGTAACCCTTGTTCTAGCCGAG